>JAKOGI010001251.1:12500-115000 GCA_029747015.1 Carnegiea gigantea | reverse complement strand
TATGGTTGTTATGTTTAAATGACTAAGTCTTGTGGGTCTGTGAAATGTCTTCTCATTTTCAGCTAGTCATGTTGATTTGATTTCAGGAACTTCTTCACTTTTTGGAGGATTTCCTGGTGTCTATTATTGAGTCAACTGTATCAAATATGGTATATGATTCCTGGGTGTTTATCTAACACTACTGAGGTATTTCAAGATCAAACTCATTTGAGGGTTATTTTCAAGTTATTGAGGCCCTATCCTCTTGAACAAAATGAGGGGGAAAAAGTTCAATTTAGTTAGCAAAAGTAGGTTCAGTTCAATTCAGTGAAGTTAATTTGAAAAGAACATAATTGAATATTAGAGCATGAGCAACACTTGCTGAGGGGCTCCCCCCCTTCAACTGCATAAATATAACAGCTACAGTATTGGTAACTATATTCTCCCCATAGTTTTCAATTATAATGTATTAGCCTCCCCCCTTGCCCTTCTTTTTTTTCTTATATATAAAGCTGCTTGGAATAATGTCTTCTCTTTGCTACTCTTTATTTTATTGTCTCGTTGGTTTGTTCATAAATTATTTGATAATACAGTGGTCAGAGGCTGTGGGGAAGCATTGACAGTCAATGTTTTGATGGTTAAACAAATGAAGTTACATAATATGTAAAAACATTTAGAAGGTGGCATTTTGACCGTTGACATCATTGACTTGATACAAACTGCATTGGGTTCGTTTTCTCCTTGATCAATATTCCAAAGACGTTGTGCAGCATGATCTTGAAAAAAAAAAAAAATGGATGTTGTGCAAGTGATAGATAGTCACAGAACTGAGGTTCAAGCATTTTGACTGTACTTCAAGAAAATTTCAACTAAGTAGCCAGGAACTTCTATTTTTAGCTTTCATTTCTATGCACTTCAAGAAAATTTCAGGAACTTCTTCACTTTTTTGACTGTGCTTTGATATGTGTTGAGTTGTATGTACTTCAAGGAAATTTCAGGAATGCCTTCTCTATTTGGCTATGCTATGACCTCTTTTTCAACTCTTTTTCTCCCATATTATTGTGCTTTGATCTACGTTGAGTTGTATGTACTATTGAATGCGGGAACCTTAGCAAGGAGCATTCAATATCACCTCTTTTTCAACTCTTTTTCTCCCATATTATTGTGTTTTATTGTTGTTGTACTTCGGGCGTGTGGCCCATAGAGTTGTAGTCTCCAGCGTATAGCCGTCGAGTGATGAATATACATTGTGCAACTGTTGAATGCAGGAACCTCATTATTGTAAGGCTTTAAGCCTGGATTTAGCTCAGTTTTAGGCGGAACTCTGTCCGTTTCGCCCCATAATTGTAGTCTTTTTATGTTCATTTATCCCTCACTTTTTTTTGCACCTATCCTATTGCAGGAGGGGTTTGAGCGTCTAAAGGCATAGGCTTCTCAAGCAGGAACCAAAGTAGATGATGATGAGCTTTTTCTGCAAGCTGTAGGATGCAAGAACAAGCAAGGAACTATTTACGAACTTGGAATGGAGTCAGAAGCTTACTACCCAAGGTCCGATCGTCGCTCCAGCCCATCATCATCATACACACCCTCAGTTGTTTCTCAAATGGAGACTCACTTGAAAAAATTCAAGGAGGAACTTCAAGCTACGAGGGAAGAACTTAGAGCCACTAGGGAGGAACAAAAACAGCAAAGAAAGTTGATTGCAAGCCTACTTGCTCGGCTTGAGGGCCCATCCTCTTCCCATTCGCTTCCACCCCCTAGCTAGCTCTTAGTTTATGTTTGCGCAGTCTAATGTAGGGTTACAGATTCCTTTTTGGATGAGGACTTAATTATATGTTTGAATTGAGACTCATTAGCAATGGGTCTAGTTAATACCTAATAACTACAATTAGTTATAGTTTGGCACGTTTACACTTTGTATATTTTAGGGGACTTAGAAATAGGAGTGATCGAAGATATGCTGGATGACGACACTCGGCACTTTTTGATTATGTACTTTCACTTGTGCCTACATATGGTTGTCGTTGATTATATATTCTTCTTTCAGTTTATATATTTGTTTATATGAAATCGTTAATAAGGGCGCATGGCACAAGATCCATATCATTCGACATAGCTACAAAACATATCGTTCAACATAGCTACAAAACAACTCGTCCACATCCGTGATGGAAATTAGTAAAATCGATACAAAAACATTATTGCTATGGCAGAGATGAAACAAATTTCGATAGCGAAATGGCAAGAACGATTTCGTCTCTAATAGAGATGAAAAATTCTTTTCGTGGCAAGTTTCGTCTCTACCAGAGACGTTAGAGACGAATCAATTCTTATGGCAACCAAATATATTCGTCGCAGATGGAGATATAAGTGCATCGTAGCAATATTCGTGTCTAACAGAGACGAACAGTCGTGAAATGGCAACCAACAACATTTCGTCTCCAATAGAGATGAAAAATGTTTCGTATCAGGGTTCGTCTCTAACAGAGACGAACTTATATGAAATAGCTACAACAATATATCTGTCGCTATTAGAGATGCAAAACACATCGTCTCTATTTTCGTTTCTAACATAGACGAACTTGTATGAAATAGCTACCGCAATATATTCGTCGCTATTAGAGATGAAAAATATACCGTCTCTATTTTCGCACCTAACAGAGACGAAAAATACAGCTCATCGCTAATTTCATCTGCGATGGTGGGTTTTGAAACGAATGTTTTTTCGACAAAAAAATAAAATTTAGAGACAAATATTTTTCATCGCTAACTGTGTGTTTTTCGGTAGTGATATCACCCACATAAATCACTTTATTCTCAAGATTTAATTCACTAAGATCTTAAATAAACGCAATAAAAAGAACAAAAATTAAAAGTTACGACATGTACATATGTAATCATATAAAGTAAATAAACAAAGTTAAAAAAGAAATGAGAAATTGAGCATTAACCTTATCAAGGTCTCATAATTCTTCAAAGTAGCCATCCACATCTAATCTATTGCTTGGCCTAAGCCAATCTAGTGTACATATAAGAGCTTGGACCACCTTTTCACAATTCACCGCAACAAAATTCATAAGTTAACAGAAGATAAATAAGTTATAAATTTATAATACAATATAAATAAATGTACTAACTAAATCAATTACCTTTGGGTTAAAGAAGTTCTAAATGAATCAAGAGTATGTCCTCCTGCATCCTTCTGCACTGAATGCCAACTCTGAAGCAACCATGGAAGCATGCACGACCAGTATATCACGATCCATACGAGCAACCACGGGATATCGAGGACTACGTACTTTCCACCATCCCCACATATCATCCCCTACTTCATGCTCTTCAAGTCCCTCATTTAGGTACATTTGCAACTCTGTTTTGATGATTCCTCTTCCTCCATCTGGCCCCTTTAACTTTTTCTTAATTGTTGCGCATAATACGCAGCTCTACTAGATGCATTACCCTTCTCGACTTTAGGTTGTGCCCCACTACTTTGCCCACTTTGAGAAGCTGATGGCTTCTACAATTTGCCAATACTCATAAAACAAAGCTTGTAATTTATCTTTTACTTTAAAAATTACAGCACTACCTTATATTTTACTAAACAAATCACAAAGAGAAACCTCAAGACCCACCAACTTATACCAAGGATCAAAGATAGGAGCAATATACACCAATAGGTTCATTTTTTCATATGCGCTATAGTACTTATCATATTTCATCCTCATTCTCATTCTCTTGGCCATTCATTAAAGTTTGTGACTTTAAATCTAATTTCCTCAAATTTCCTCACTTTCTTCATCATTAGCATCAATGGTCTCAACAACTTGCTCCAAGTATTTTAACATAGTATGAAAATCCACAATCTCAAAGAAAAACCAGTTGGATGTCACATATGAAGTACCAGATAAATATAAAGTAACATTATAAAAAACCTCCAAAAAAACTAACGAGTGTTTAGCTTGTTTCCAATCATTAGAGTTAGGAGGTCTGTCTACATTATCATCTTTTGCCAACTCTACATTATAATAAGGGTCTCTTTTGCTATACTTTTTAAATGCGTGCTCATACACTAAAGCAGTGTTAAGCATCTTATAATTTGAGTTCCATCAAGTGGGAACATCAAGAGACAAAGAATCCTTACTCTCAATTTTTCTGCAATTGCATATTCTTGAAATCTTTGTAACTTACTAGAAGATTGCCTAATAAGCATCACAGCAGCTCGAACATGCTCAACTAACTTCCCAACAACTTCAGCCCATCTCATACAACCAAATTAAATATGTAAGCAACCTTAGATTAAAAAAAAATAACTCGAGGCGCAAAAAAGCGCAAAGGGTCCTGGGGCCTGGGGTGAGGGCTTCGGGATGAAGGCACATATTTTTTAGACATGAGACACACTTTTGCTAAAAAAATGCTTGAAATCATTCACAAACCATATTTCTTTGAAAATAAGTTAGATAATGGCAACAAATAAGTGATTTTCACAACCCCACCCTCCACCCCAAATAAAAAAGAGAATGAATTAAACGCAATAAAATACAATTAAAGCATTAAATACTATTCAATTGGATTACTATAAATTGAATCCCAAAAACATAAAACATGCCGCCAGCCTGCCACAGAGAGAGAGAGAGAGAGAGAGAGAGAGAGAGAGAGAGAGAGGAGAGAGATTAAGAAGCACAAGAGAAAAGCAAGGGTTGTAGCACTGTAAAAGGCCCCATTTTCAACCTCCTGGAAGCCAACCAAAAAAAAAAAAAAAAAACCAAAAGGGATCAAAGAAAACCTTCCATGGTTGTCAAATAACATAGGAGGAGGAGGAGGATGAGGAGGAGGATGAAGAAGGAAGTCTGAAAGAAGATAGGAGAACAAAGCTCTTACTAGGTTGTTGTCACCAAGGTTGGAAACAGCAATAGCAATATGCTTTGTTTACTTCTAGTACCATCTTGATTGAAAGGCTTCCATAAAGAAAAAGAGGGGTAGAGGCTCCTAAAGGGTTTTTTCTTTTTTTCCCAAATGATATGTTATGATCTATAAAGCGCGGGCTTTGCGGGCATTGCGCCTCGATCTGAAGCCCAGAAAAGGAGCTTTAAGAATGGGCTATGCCTAACCCATTCCAAGGTGAAACAAGATGGGCTTCAGGCTTCTGTGAGTTTAGGCACGCCTCGAGCGCACTTTTTTAAACACAGTGAGCAACACACCTAACATGTAAGAATTCTCTACCAGAGAAAAGAAAATGACCATGTCGCTTAAATTCACCAATAAGGGTAGCACAAGCAGTGCTATTACTCCCAACATTATCAACAGTAATAGTGTATAGTTTAGATGCTAAATTCCAACCCTCTAAACATTTTCCAAGAACAAGAGCAGTATCATCACCTTCATGACTAGAAATGGCACAAAAATTCAATAGTTTCTTATGCAATTTCCAATCATTATCAATAAAGTGGGCAGTTATAACCATATAGTTAATCCTATGAAGTGAAGTTCATGCATCTGTTGTCACATGCACCTTTTGACATGAATGCGTAAGATATTCTTTCAGTTTTACCTTTTATCCACATATATGTGATAAATATCTCTTATAATGGTAATGCGTGACGACATATTAAGTGAAGGATAACAAACAGACATCATTAACCTAAATCCCATACTTTCAACAAACCTAAAGGGCAACTCATCAATTATGATCATTTTGGCTATAGACTCCATTGTCTCATGAGGATTCAATACCCATGCCTTCAATCTAGCTTCTCTCTCATTGTTTTGATCCTTTTCAAAAACTAACTGACTTTGTGTCTTTGATTATTGGGTTTTCAGGACGCTTTGGAAAATGGATTTTCAAGTTCTTTACTTCATTCTTACTAGAGTCGGCCTTATATATTTTACCACAATAGTTGCACTTACCGAACAGTCTTTTGTCAGTCTCTTTGATTTCTTCGAAACATTATCAACACTCTTCCCTTTGAGTAGACTTTCTAGCAACTTGTTTCCCCTTACTCTTGCTTTTTGGTGCTCGTTGAGTTGGCTCTTCTTCCTCCTCCTCAATTTCAATGGGATCATTACTAGGTGCTCACTTGGAGTATCGGTATCCATATCAACTGATTCTTCCACTTCTAAACAACTTTTTTTTGGGATTTGGAGCTCAATATCTAGCATTAACAAGTTATAAAAAAAATAAGTAAACACCATATATATAGAACTTGTTATTTTAAATAATCAAACTATGAAACTTACATTTCGAGAACAAGCCATAAGGGACTTCGTGACTGCTAATCTAATCGGAAATTGAGTTGAATATTACATCTGAAACAGAAATAGTTTCATAGCTGAAAATTATATGATATCGCACATTTATAAGAAATTAAGCTAGCATTATTTGTAATTCGTCCAACTTTTCTCCTTGCAACAATTGGCTTATGGATTATGGATTGTCGATATCTTCAAGATGGCCTATTTAAGTTTATACTTTATGGGCTTCATGAACCCTTTGCTGAAATAATTTGTCGCCTTCTCGTCTTATGTATAAGGAAAATAACAAGCCCAAACCCAAAGTCGAATCTTCAGTTGGCCCAAATGCAAATAAAATCAACGTGGATGAGTTAATGCATTGCTAGAACGTAGAACTATTACACTGATTATGCATATTAAATTAAATTAGGTGCTTACATGTGACATCACAATACCGTAACTAAGCAGATTATTGAACTAATGGCCTCATCCTATTCATTATTTTGCTGAACCTTATGATGATAACCTCAAATTATTGACATCTTCAATTCCTAATCAACTACTCTACTTGCATATCTGATAATCTTATATAATCAATCCATCAATCCAGAGTTCATGACCACCTCCGGGGGGTGAAGAAGGGCATTGAGGAGAGGGTGGGGAAATGGAAGTTTCCATGGCTACCTCGAAGGGGGAAGAAGGGAAATTGAGGCAATATCAATTCATAAATTCATAACCATAATTCAATCTCAAATCATAATTAATAAACCATCAACCAAATCTAAGTATCCAATCTCAAATGAAATATGATGGGCATTACGCCAATTCTTTTAATATTAATGTCTAATTTCCGGGGGGTGTTAGATTCAGAATCAGAGAGAAAGGGAGAGGAGAGTGAGGATGAGCATTTACCAATTTACCATAAAGAACTGAAGCATAGAGTGTGACTTGTGAGCATATTCGGGTTGCACGGCGCAAAAAAGACAAAGGGAGGCGAAAGGGATGAGCCCCTCGTAGGACGCCTTCGGCTGGCGGCTATGAGCTTGTGACAGAAAAGAAGAGCTGGACAGGAGAGGGAGACAGATGCGAACGCCAAAAATGAGGAGAGACTGGCAAGGGGCAGGGCAGCAGAATGCGAGTGGCGTGGGGGCTGGGCGTTTGGTGCTCCCCCCCTCCCCCCAAAAAAACAAAACCTAACTTAATTTGGTTCCATATTTGTTCTCGGGCCACCCGGACCAGACCGAAGACCGAAAAAAGACAAAAGACCAGATCGAATGCCCTCGGTCCGGTTCGGTCCACCCTAGTCTTCGGGTCGGTCCAGTTTGGACCGTTTAATTAACAGTCCTAAATATCATTGCCACACTAAATTTGAAAAGCATGTTAAATGGTTAACAAATATGAAGATAGAAAGATGATGGTTAACAAATTTAGCAAAAGAAATATCAGCAATAATTCACCATTCAGATCCGAGTCTAAAAGACAAAAAATGTTAGTTGCAAAAGTAACAGAGCAGAAATGTTGCTTAAGAGTCTTGTGTCCATATATATACAATGAAAAACAGTTTAATGACTTCGCAACACTCTGAGCAGAATTTCCATTTTGTTAACACACTTTAATTTATCTGGGGTGGCAAAAGCCTTTTGGCCGTTACGTATTGAATTACTACTCAACATATGCACAGAATCAAGACATATATCCGTAATCACGCAACTGATAGTCCCTCCTAGACCTGTCACTTCAAGCATGCGGGTAAAAGATAGGTCGGGTGTATTTGGGTTCAGGTAAAATAAGGGTCGGGTGTATTTCGATTTTGCGGGTTTCGCATCAACCCAGCGAGTTTAGAGCGTCTTTCTTGTGAGTTATTTTTCTTTTTTAAGATCAAAAGTTCTACATATTTATTACTCAAAATTGTCAGTATCCAATAAAAAACATAATAATTGTACAAAAGAATATTAAAAATATTCAAACTTTTTATTATAATATATGAACATCTTGTATGGGCGAGCAAAGAATCAAGCCCCACTTGATTTGGGTAGATCGACCCGTACATTAAAAGAAGGTCAATAGTGGGTTGGTCATTTATGGGTAGCCCGTCTAGAGCATTTCAATGGGTTGTAGTAGTTTAACCGTCAATAACCTATTTAATAATTCAATATTTTTATTAACTAACCTGCCAATGTGCAATCAGGTAAAACTTTATTAATGAACTGACCTCAATACGAATATGGCTATCCGTTTTCTTGCCACTAATATCATAGTTCAAGACTAGTTAGAACGAAAATCAAATAAAATTGAATAAAAGAAGTACAAGATATTATCTTATAGTTATAATATCAAAAATTTAAATTATTACAAAGTAATTAATTTAAAAATAACTAGACATATTTGTTTAACTGAGTATATAATGATATGACTTGTGCATCTTTAATGTTTGTCTTCTTTTAAATTAACTTTTTTTAAAAGATTAGATAGTTATTTCATGCAATTTTATACCCATTTTTAAATGTTTTCATTTAAAAGTTGTGTACGATATTATTTTTAGAGAATGGAAAAGAAAAGAAGAAGGGTATCGTTGTTTAATTTGTAAATAAATGCGATAGTTATATAATGTCTTTTTAAACTATTTGATAAAAATGACTAACCAACATCATTAAGAGGGATAAATTAGAGAAAAATCAAAAACTAAGGATATAATGTTCGGGTCAAGTGGATGAGTTCGGATTCACGTCGGGTTTGACGTGCTAATTCGCAGGTTTTTTGGGTTCGGACTGAGAAAATTGTGTTCAAAATCCAAAATTTTCTTGTGTTTTCTGGTTGGGTCAATTTTTGCCAGGTCTAGTCCCTCCTACCCTCCACCCCCCAAAAAAACAAAAAGAAAAATGAGGAAAAAAACAAAATAATGCTGTAACCTGTAAACGAACCAACCACAAACAGTACCAGGCACAAAAATGCTTCTAGGTTTACATTGCAACTCAACTTCATGGAAGATACATTTTTCTCCTTACTCACCAGTTTGCCGATCATTAGGATGAGCTCACACTGTATGCCATTTTCCAATCTATACTTGTCCTAAACCCTCTAATATGCATGTTATCACAGTGAACGCAGTTTATAAGTACCTCAATAAAAAGCAGCAACTGTCATCTCATAATGATATGCTTGTCTGAATCCCAAGTTGTACAGGACAGGAGTTATGCATGTTTCCAAAAATCTAGGGAGGACAAAAAACGCCATACCAGACCCAAACTTTTAATCTAGTGAAGTCAAACGAGAGGTGGCTGTTGCTATGCTAACTTCAGTTCATTGCATGCTTTTTGCATTGCCTGCAGAATTCTCTTGGTAAAACACATAACAGAATTAAAGATGAGCCGTCCAAGGGTCGGACAAGGATTTATTCGAAAGGAAAAACATTATCACAGCTTTAAATTCGAGGAAAGGGGTTAATGGGAGGTTGTTGCTGAGAGGGTGAAAGCAAGGTGTTTGAAACTAAGACGAGGATTACCATCTGAATAGGCTGGACTAGGACAACAAGGCAGCCATGAAGGAGATGAAGTGGTGGCCATTGAAAATCCCTCCAGCACAGTTAAGCACACAATACAAGCGATGCACCAAAGAAAACAGCTTGGAAATCCGTGGCAAGAGCCTTCATAAAATTGAGCAATGTGACAATCTTTTTACTCTCCACTAACCCACTGTCACATGATACCAGAATCAATGGTATAAAGTACACGATTTTGGACACTATGATGTCCATCAAGTATATCAAAACTGTCTCAATCAGTGACATTCAAGTCAATGTTCTTCAATGCTAGAGATCGTAAGATTGATGAGGTGCCTGACCAGCACAACACTGCCAATACCTCACCTTTACAAGACGACTGTCTCTGCAGTCCTGGGGCTATAACAGTAGGAAATCAAGATCGGGAAAAAAAACTGCCACACATTTCACTGTTTGTCTCCTCCGCACTGCCAGACCCTCTATAGTCCTGGCAAGGCTCAGTGTTTTGTTTTTGGATGAGTCAAAGCTCAGTGCTATAATTAATGGAAGATTTGTCATCGGAAAGACTTGGCGGCTCACGATTTATCCAGGTGAAGCCATTTCATACACAACATTATTCTGTCCTACCATTTCTGATTCATGAACATTTAAATAACTCTGCAAGAATGACTTTGTTCTCTGATACAGGTGAGTATCCAAATCATAACCCACATATTCCATTTTCCTAATAAGATTAACAGCGAGCTTTGCGTAGTCCCGGGAACGTAGCAGAGACAAAAGAAGGGCATTGCATATTTTTCGCTTCAGGATCAATCCCCTTTCTAGAGTATAGAGGAAAACATCAACAGCCAGATCGAAATTTGCTCGTGAACAGAGACCTTCGATCAACCTTACACAACTTGGAGCAGTGACAGTGATGTTGAACTCCCGAAGAACATGGAAAATACCCATTGCTTCTTCTAGTCTCCCAGCTTGACACAACCCAATCAACCATATGGTATAAGGTTCGAAGTCGAATTCCTTCAACTTAAAGTCCATCTCAAGCAATCCTTGGATTGCTTCCTTCAACTTTCCTCTTTCGAAGTGTTCCTCAATTAATTTGATAGCTTCATCATCCCTGCTCTTAAGACTCCTAAGGTACTTCAGCCACAGACTAAAAGACACTGAAAGCTTCCCCTTGCGGCATGACCATGTCATTAGGCACTTGTAGACAGAAGAGCCTGGTGAGTACCCTTTCTTCATCATATCCTCAAACACAGCTATGGCTTCTTCTTCTCTGCCAACTCTGTAAAGCCCATTTATAAGGGTTCCATAGGTAACAGAATCAGGAGATTGTCCCTGGAGCTGTAACTTTCTAAAGAGCTTAAAAGCCGCATCGACGTCCCCATTCTTGCACATGCCATTTATGAGGGTATTATAAGTAATTATATCAGGGAAAACCCCATTATGTGCCAGCTCTGTGAGAAGCCTATAGGCTTTGAGATATAATCCTGACTCACACAACCCTGTAACTAAGTTTGGCAGGCTTGCGCTATCCAGAGCACCTTCAATGCCTTGAGAAAGGCGAAGAATCAAAGACGGATTTCTTCCTAATTCCATCTCACAGAACAATAGGCAGGCTTCCTTAAGTTCCCCTGCTTTACATAAGCCATTAATTAATGCATTAAAAGTTACCACAGAAGGAAAGCATCCAAGTTTTTCCATCTCTTGAAAAATTTGCTTTGCCTCCTCTACCAGCCCTTTTCTGCACATGCCACATATAAGAATGGTGTAAGTGCTGGTGTTGGGGAAGCAATTGTTCTTTGAAATTTCAAGCTTAAGGGACTTAGCATCATCTAAGAGACCCATATCACAAAATCCTTTAATCAAGGCATTATAACATTGAGTGTCAGGAACCACACCTCGGTCAGTCATCTCTTGCAACAAATTCAAAGCATCAATTACCCGTCCTGCCTCACAAAAACCTCGAATCATAATAGTGTACAACACCACATCAGGAGAAATATTTTTCTTGCGGAGTTTGTGGAACCACTCGTTTACTTCCTCAAATCTCCTGGCTCTGAACAAGCCATCAATTAAGCAACTATAACCATTAATCCCCAGGGCATACCCTTGGTTCAAAAACGAGTTCAACAGCACAAAAGCTTCATCTATCTTTGCCAACTTGAAAAACCCAGCTAGTACAGCATTGAAAGTTATCTCATCAGGATGACACCCATTACTTTTCATATTATTCAACAACATTTCCGCGTCATAAGCCCTCTTAGCACGACACAACCCCGACAACACAATTGTATAAGTTATACTATTTGGAGATATCCCTCTCTCAGTCATTTCATCAAACAGTTCGAGTGCATCTTGCATCTTCCCGCTTTTACACAAACCCTGTAGCAAAATACTATAGGTAGCTATATTTGGACAGCAACTTAACTTCAACATCTTATTATAAACAGCAAATCCTAACAAAAGCAATTCTTTCTGCACAATAACATACAATATCGCATTATAAGCATACACATCAGGCTTGCAATCAAACTCTTTCATCTTACCGAACGATTCAATCGCTTTCTCCACATTTCCGGCCTTCCAGTAACCCAACACTAATACAAGAAAGGCGTCAGAGGGTATATCGATCCCGCATCTCCGAAGCTCCTCAAGGATGTCCCACCATAGGCCGAACCCCCCGTTTTCATTTACAAACATGTCAGCAATGTAATTATTCAACTTCCAAGTTTGCAGCCGTTTCCTTTTCATTGCCCAGATAAGGAATCGAAAACCCAATTGAAGGCTTGGCCGATGGCTAAACACCGTCGACACAGTGTCGGGGTCGATAATGTTCTTGATCCGGTCAAGGGCGGGTTCAATGGGGTCCGATTTCTCGAGGATGGAGATTATTTTGGTTAACGATTCAGGCTTTTTGGCAGTGAGTAACTTACTCGAGTCG
The DNA here is from genome assembly GCA_029747015.1 of Carnegiea gigantea. Classification (NCBI taxonomy): domain Eukaryota; kingdom Viridiplantae; phylum Streptophyta; class Magnoliopsida; order Caryophyllales; family Cactaceae; genus Carnegiea; species Carnegiea gigantea. Next base: position 102,350 of record JAKOGI010001251.1, on the reverse strand, counting down.
AAGCAAGTGGAAAAGGAGAACGACCTGAGAATGCGACGTTGAATCAGACGAACAAGCTTCATGCTGGGCTTGACAAAGACATAATTTTTTGAGGAATTGGGATTAGGGTTTTAAGGAGGTTTGGGTTGTGGGGTTTAGAAGAAGATGACGAAAACAGATTGAAGCAGAGGTCTGAGATTGGACAGAAGGAGAAGTGGGACGGGGTGATCCTCGGGGGGAAGCTCGGCAGCAGGCAATCTCGAGCAGGCAGCGGACGCTGATCAACCTAAGCGCAGTGACAATCTCGAACTTTTTTTCTTTTTTTTTTTGTTTTTTTGTTTGAGAGCACCCTGTCGACAAACTTTGGCATTTCCACTCCCGCCCACTTCTTTTCCTATTTTTCCTACTCCTTCCTATAAAAAAATATTACTCCTTCCTATTCTAACTCACTTTTTCTCACTTTTATATATAATTAATATTTTTTATATTTTAAAAACTTTTATAATTTATATAATTGTATATACGAATAGTCTGATAATAATTATAAAAAATTTTATTTATTTTTTAAATGTTATGAAAATGTTTATTAGTCATGCCGAAAATTATAGATGACGTAATTTTTGTTATATATATTGAAAAAGTAATAATTTTTTCTGCTTTGTTAAGCAAATGTTGGTTTTTTGTGACAGATAGATATCTTAGGTTTGATTCTGTATATGAAAGAGATGCTTAAATAATTTTTTTGCGTTGGTTATGACATATTTATTGTAGGTCACCAAAGCACGGAGGGTTGTTGCTGTATGTGTAATAGATTTATTTTTTGTTCATTGTAATTCATTGCAGTTCTTCGCGCAAATTGCAAATGATTATTTTCCATGTACTGAGGGCATGTTCTTTTCATTCGGAAATATAGGTTGGTAAATAGGTGAAATTGGTTGAGATTGATAGAAGTACGTTAAAGTTGTATTTTTTATTAAAGTGGGTTGAAGTAGGTATTTTTTTGTTGAAGTAGGTTGAAGTTAGATCAGGGAAATGGGTCGGGTCGGGTTGACCCATTTAATAAACAGGTCAATTTCGTGTCGGTGTTAAAAATGACTTAGATTTGCTTTAAATTGAAAAATAATAGTTTTTCATGCTAAACGGTCTAATTGTATCGACTTCGAGTCGATCGGTTCGGTTCGGGTTTCTCTCAATAATTTCGGGTCGGGTTCGGGTTTCTCTCAGTAACTTCGGATCGGGTTCGTGTCGTATTATCTTGTCGGGTCAGACATTCACAGATCTAGTTGAACTATGTTGAGGTTGGTTGAAGTTGGTTGAGGTGGGTTGAAATTGATATTTTTTTATTAAAGTTCGTGAAGTAATTTGATATGGATTGAAGTTGGTTAAAGTTGGTAAATTTGGATTTACCAATGAAAAAAATAAGATCTAAACATATGTATATTTTTTTCATTGTTTGTATTTGGTTAATATATGAAAAAAATACATCTATAATTTGGTTCACGAATAACAAAAATTACAATTTTTTGGGGTAATTAACAACGGCACGAAACAATATTTCATACTAGAGTCAACACAAAAAAATATTTTTTTAGTCTAAAAAAATTTTTATCATTGGTAATTAATATCACAAATAAAAGATTACACTAAAAAAATACATAACTTAAATCAATTTTACTATTTCATTCAACTCCTTCCCACTCATTCACACTTATTCCCACTCCCACCCACTCCTTCCCTCCCCCCTTCCTACACTTAAAAAAACTAAAAAAGTACTACTCTCACCCACTCCCACCCACTCCCACCCACTCCTTCCCCCCTTCCACTCCCTCCCATTCTACACATGCACTTACATAATCTAATCCCAGCCATATTATTGATCAAATCTTCAAATTACGTTTGATTATACCTGTCTCTGCCTTTCTATTCGTCAATTGCGACAATGGCATGGATTCTAAGTGATCATATGAAAAACGACTAGCGTTCTTCTTTCTTGCAATTTCCTAATCACGTACCATAATATTTGTTGGAAGTCCACTTGGAAAAGTACATATGTTCAGTTCTTGGTTTAACTTTCCAGTCCTTTGTCTTGGGTATAAGTATAACTTATATTCGAGCAATTATCTTAAAATTCTCGTCGCCAATGAATTATCTTTTTTCGATAATAAAATCACAAAAAATTCTTATTCTCTTGTCTGGGATCATTGCTACAGTTGATTTTGTTGTCCCTACATGGTCACATTGAACGTACCTTGTTAGCTATTCAATTATCATCCTCACATAGAATGCATTCATGGCCCATCTTTTTGTCAGTTGTTTAATCTCCAAGTCATTGCCTATAGTTTCTCTTTTGTATCTAACATTTGGATGTATATGCTAATCTTTACACTTTTGAATTCCTTGTCTCCAGAGGGATTTGGCTGACATGTTATATGCCTGATGTCCCTTCTTTTCATTAGCCATTGCCTACTTTATTTTTGCTTTTGGAAGGGTTGATCCCTTTTCTTTAATTCCATTGATTGAATTGCTCACCTATTGGCTGTCTAATAAGTTGCTGGTGGTTAGTGTTTAATCAATATTCAATGTTCATAAGCTTCATCAGCATATAACCCTCAAAACACGCAAATTCGTTAACACATCTTTTTCACGACAAATGATTTTTCTTTCAAATACTACTTTGATAGGGATGACGAATTGAATTACCCATGATCTAAGCTGTTGCTTGCAGCACATCATCTGACTGGCTAGCCTTGTAGGATATATCGAGAAGAAGAGTAATTAATAAGAGTCAACGAGAATGTGAAGAAGTATGTACTTCTTGATATCCCGTATGTATTAATTAGAATACTATTACCATACTCTAGGTTAGTTGATGATGAAATACTTTTGGGTTAAAATTGATTAAGGAAATAAAATATTTCTTATTCCATTTTCATTAAAAGAACCATTAGTAACCTTCAAGATATTCTTGAGAACCCCTATGAACTGAGAATTGGCACTGTAGGAAGGAAAGGGGAAGTCATGTGTTTCCTTTGAGTATCGATGACACAATGTACTTGAGAATAATCATCCACGTGTGGTTAATCATGATTCGACAAGTAGTGACGGGATAAAGAAATGTCGAGGGATGTGACGCAAAGAACTTTTTCACTGAGGCAATCTATGATTTACATAAGGTCAACCTTGCGATTATGGGCATTCAAAAATGGTTTACTCATGTGTTTGGAATTTCTAGGACCTTTAAGTGTGTTGTTAATTCCTTTCTCTATACTCTCTCTTCCTATGCTAGCTGAGAGTTTGATATGTTTGGCCGACAAATTTAATAGGGGTTAGTTTCTTTCAGAAAGGATAGTCAAGGTCATTAGCCACGTATTTGACTGTCCTTTCACCTTTGGGATATGAAAGAGTAAAAGACGCGAAGAAACAAGCTAAGATATGAGACTTTACCCGCTTAGGGGGCAACCAATGCATTAGGAACTCATGTGAATATGCTTGACTACATGTCACTTACTGATTGAAAAGTAATTGAAACACACAGAGTTGCAGAATAATAAGTCCATTACTTAGTCCATGTTCTTTTCGTTGAGAAATTACAGGTGTGGAATGGGTTGGAGTGGAAAGGAGGAGGGAGTGGATAGGAGTGATATTGTTTTTTAAGTGTGGGAATAGGGGGAAGGAGTGGGAAGGAGTTGAATGAAGCAGCAGAGTTGATTTAAGTTACATATTTTGTTTTTTAACATAATCTTTTATTTGCAATAATAATTACCAGTGATAAAAAAAATTTTTAGACTGAAAAAATATTTTTCTATGTTGACTCGAGTACGAAATATTATTTCATGACTGTTGTTACCCCAAAAAAATTGTAATTTTCATTATTCGTAGAACAAATTACGGATATTTTTTTTCATATACTAACCAAATACAAACAACGAAAAAAGTATACATATCTTCTAGCCTTGTTCTTTTCGTTGCTAAATCCAAATTTACTAACCTCCACCAACTTCAACCCATATGAACGCACTTCACAAACTTCAATAAAAAAATAACTTCAGCATACTTCAACCTACTTCAAGTAATTTTAACCCACTTTAACCCACTTCAACAAACTGCAACCCACTTTTGACTATTTTAACCAATTTTTATCCATCATGCGGAAAAAAAATTCAATCAACTTCAGCCAACTTCACCTACTTCAATCAACTTCAACCCACTTTAATAAAAAATACTCACTTTAATTAAATTCTATCAATCTCAATCAATTTTACTCATTTACCAATCCATATTTCTCAACGAAAAGAATAAGTTCTCAGTATATGGAAAGTAATCATCAGCAATTTGCACGAAAAATTTTCAATATTTTGTTACTGACGCACATGAAAAAAAAAATCTGTTCAAAATATACGTATAATATATCTGCACTTTTTATCACGAATCACGATGAACGAAAAATAAATCTGTCGCACATACAGTCACAACCATCCACGCTTTTGTGACTACAATAAATATTTCATAACCAACGGAAAAATAAGCATCTCTTCTATATACAGAATTAAACTCAAATACTTACCAGTTAAAAAAAACTAACATTTGCTTAACAAAGCAGAAAAAATTATTATTTCTTCAATATATATAGCAAAAATTACGTCACCTACAATTTCCGGCATGACTAACAAATATTTCCATAACATCCGAAAAATAAATAGAACGTTTTATAAATATTTTCAGACTATTCGTACATACAATTACATAAATTGTAAAAGTTTTCAAGATATGAAAAATAGTAGTTATATATAGGAAGTGGAAGAAGTGGGTGAGAGTGAGTGAGAGTAAGAAAGAGTGAGAATGAATGGTATTTTTTTTTAAAGTGTGGGAAACAGTGGGAAAGGGGGGCAGAGAAGTAAATATGAGTGGGAAGGAGTGAATTGTGTTCATTAATCTATGAAAAGAGCAGAGCCTTAACAAAACCAAGGTTTTAGATAAGATCCAAGTTTGGAAGACATATCAGGGTGATATATTCTTAAGGAAACTAAACTTTTCCTTCTCCGTTACACATTGCCATGTCAGATCTATAAAATCACATTTCTTATGTAGTTTGGCTCGGAGTTTCCGAACCAAAAGAGAGGTGGGCGGACTATCTTGGTGCAAGAAGAAGCCCCTCATCGAATTTTGAACCAAAACCAGTCGGCGGAAAGTGCAAGCGCATATATACTTTGTGTTTACTTGTTGGATAATATAATTATTGAATTGGGGTAAGGACATGTCTAGCTCTTGGATCAAACTAGTTTGTGCCTGTGTATTTACACGGAGTGTCTAAACAGTAGAAAATTGATATAAATATGCATTAATATAAAAAATAATGCGCATAAAAAAAAGTACTCAATTTAAATAAGAGGGTCAAAAGTAAAAAATAAAAATGAAATGTTCTATGAAATATATTATATTCTATATGATGTATGCAAGAAGAAATTATCACATACATAATTAAATAATAGAAGTAGCATAGAATTAAATACATATAATTAATACTACAATATATATAAAAACAAATCAACAATATTGACTAACTCTAGTTTTTTAAATATGAATTAGCTCAAAGTTTTTAAATATAAGATCAAATAACACAAGATCATTCTTTGAAACTAGATTCCATGTTCTTCATTAGAAAAATTTGGTGTGGGAAAAAAGAAAGGTAAAATAAATAAAAAGGATGATGAAATTCAGGAGAGAGAAAACTAAAGTCGCAAGCCAATCTTCATCTATTACTTCACTTGAGCTCCCCTGCTACTGCTACTTAGCCACTGCTGCCTGGCTGCCGGACCCTCCAGCCGGAGTCCATGGCCCGCCGGCCGGCCACCGCAGCCAGCGGACGCCACCATCGTCTCCTCTATCACTTCTTGGTCTTTTCTTGTTGTTTTGCTCAAGGCAAAATACCCAAAATCCTTATCATGTTTTCCATCACGCCATGTGTTTCCTCTTTAATATTTTAAATATTATAAGTTTTGAGTAGAATAAGTGTCTTACATTAGATTGGGACCTTAATTGTTGTTAATTGTGGGTCTTGAGCAAGAGTGATATTGTCAAGGTCGATGTTTGGGATTGATGAAAGTGAGAAAGTATATTTTGATGCATTTGCTCTCTATTTTGAAATACAATGGTCTAAATTTGAAGAATTATTCCCGTATTGGAAAAAGAAACGGTGGATAATGTGATATTGGATATACATTTGATGAATTAAAGGAGGAGGAGGAGGAGGAGGAGGAGAAAAAGAAGAAGAAAAAGAAAATGGTTTAGTTCAATTGGGAGTTGAGAGTATAACATGAAAACATGATTTTGGAATCAATGGCCATATGTGGTTTTAGGAAAATTGTAGATTATAAATGTGAAAAATTTGTGCGTTATTTATGCCCTAAAATGTGAATTTTGTTGAGGATATTGGATATTAGAAGTTGGAGAATGTGGGAGTTAAGTTTTGGTTTATATACCCAATTATCTTCTTACATCTTGTAATCAGTAACTTTAAATTTAAAGAGATTATTTTTTATTTTGAAAAAAATAGAATAGTTAAAGTCATAATTTGGCGCTTATGTTTTCATGGGCAGGAAACGGAAAAGATGGAAAAATATAAAGTCTTAGAAGTTTTAGAGTGTGTGTTGTGATTCAAGGTTTGAATCACTGCATTCATGGTGTTGGAAAGAGAAAGAGGAGAAGAATGGGAATGATGATAACATTCATCTTTTTATTATTCCAATCTAGAAACTGAGCTTCATATATATACAAGTATTTCCCGCCAAGAATTCAAGAACTTGTTACAACAACTTACAACAACTTGTCAGCCAATATGAATATCTAACAACCTCTCTAACAACCTCTTTAACAACCTCTAGAGGGAACTCTTCTAGAAGGGACTGAATGAGCTGTGTTATCTCCAACACCCCCCTCAAATTGGTAGTTCCTTGAACTCCCAATTTGCCAAGAAGCTGATGATGTATACTTCCTGGTAATGGTTTGGTCAGTACATCAGCTAGCTGCTGGTGAGTAGAAACATGGCTGAGGGAAATCAAGCCTGCTAGGAGCTTTTCTCGGACAAAGTGACAATCAAGCTCGATGTGCTTGGTTCGTTCATGGAAAACCGGATTGCGAGCAATATGAATAGCTGCTTGACTGTCACATTTGACCGGTATGGGTGTTACGTCTTCCACAGTCAACTCGTGAAGCAATCTAGTAAGCCATGCTAACTCAGCTACTAGCCTTCTGAGACTCCTGTATTCTGCCTCAGCAGAGGACAATGAAATAGTTCCTTGTTTCTTCGATTTCTAAGAAACCAAGCTTTTTCCAAAGAAGATGACGAACCCACTGACAGATTTTCTTGTATGGGGGCATGCTGCCCAATCTGAATCACAGTAGGCTTCGAGTGAGAACTGTGCATCTTTATTGAATAAAATGCCCAGGTCAAGATGTCCCTTCAGATATCGGAGCACATGCAGAGCAGCTTGATAATGGTGAAGCCTTGGCTGTTGCATAAACTGACTAAGATGTTGTACTGTGAAGGCTAAGTCTGGTCGAGTATTGGTGAGAAAATTTAACTTCCCCACAATTCTTCTGTAGAGGCCAGGATTATCGAAAAAATCTCCTTGGTCTGCTGCAAGTCTTTGAGTGCAATCCAAGGGACAAATGACTGAAGTGGCATTGGGATCAAGAAACTCCTCCAAGACTTCTTTGGCAAACTTTCTTTGAGTTAGGACCAGACCTTCTGCAACTGGAAGAATCTCCATCCCAAGGAAGTAACGAGCTTCCCCAAGATCCTTAATCCTGAATGTGTCATCCAAGTATGCTTTGAGGGCTGAAATTTCAGCTTCATCATCTCCTGTAAGAAGTATGTCATCCATATATACTACTAGAAACACTGAAGAAGTGTTTGTCTTCTTGTAAAAAAAATGAATAGTCGTTGACTGAATGCTTGTATCCTCTTATATAGAGTACCTCTGTCAACTTAGCATACCATTGCCGTGAGGCCTGTTTTAGGCCATAAAGGGATTTTGTCAGCTTACATACTGCGTTAGGTAGGGAAGACTGAAAGCCTTGAGGTAACTTCATGTAAATTTCTTCATGCAAATCTCCATGAAGAAAAGCGTTATTGACATCAAGCTGATGTAACTTCCAGCCTTTCTTCACTGCAACTGAAATCAAAACCCTTATGGTTGTTATTTTGACAAAAGGTGAGAATGTTTCAACATAATCGATACCAGCCTTTTGTGTGAAGCCCCTTACTACCAGTCGAGCTTTTAGCCTCTCCAAAGTGCCATCTGCCTTGTATTTGGTCTTGTAGACCCATTTACAATCAATAGGCTTCTTCCCTGTGGGCAATGCAACAACTTCCCAAGTGTTGTTGTCAACTAGGGCCTGTATCTCTTTGTCCATAGCTTCTTTCCAGCCAGGATGAGCTGCAGCCTCCGAGTAGCTTCTTGGTTCTGCTATGCCTCCTTCTTCCATCAGACCTGTAACCTTAGAAGAGTGTTCTGCCTGTATGCAGAAATTTGTAAGAGTGGAAAAACAGAAAGCTTCCTTTTCCTCACTTAAACTGCAGCATACATAATCCTGAAGGTAGTCAGGAATTTTATGAGATCTAGTGGTCCTTCTTAATGGGACATTGGTTTCAGCTTCTGTGTTAGGCTAAAGTTGAACTTCTGAGTGTAGTTCTTCATCTCTCATTCCATTTGAGTCTTCAAAAGGGGGAAGGGAGCATGATGGGAACATGGACTTTTCCTTAGGAGGAGAGGCAAAGGGGAAAATCCTTTCATGAAAGACTACATCCCTAGACACATAGATTTTGTTGCTCTCCAAATCCATTACTTTATAACCCTTTTTGGCCAAAGGGATACCCCACGAAAACACAGGTTGAAGCCCTTGGTTGGAATTTGTCCCTACCCTGTTTATTTGTTGTAACATAGCAGAGACATCCGAACACCCTTAGATGGTCATATGCAGGGATTGAACCATAGAGCAATTCATAGGGTGTTTTGCCTTTCAGTAACTTAGTTGGCATTCGATTAATGAGATATGTTGCTGTAAGGACACACTTTCCGTAGTATTTCATAGGCAATGAAGACTGGAACAGTAAAGCTCTAGACACCTCCAAAAGATGTTTGTGCTTCCTCTCTACCACACCATTCTATTGTGGTGTTTGCACACAACTCGTTTGGTGTGTAATTCCTGTATTAGCAAAAAACTCTAGAACTTCATAGCTTTTGCTGAGCTCAAGTGCATTATCTGATCTAATCACCTTAACTTTGGCCTTAAACTGCGTTCTGGCCATTGTAACAAAGGATTTAAGTAGGGAAATTGCTTCATCCTTAGTTGCCATGAGATGAGTCCAGGTTGCCCTTGTGTAATCATCTACAATGGTTAAAAAATACCTATGCCCTACATGTGTTTTTGTATGATAGGGCCCCCAAGTATCAACATGTATCAACTCAAAGGCTTTACCGGAAGTAGATTTTCTAGTGGGAAAGGGTAACCTGTGCTGTTTTGCCTTGGGACAAATTTCACAAACAAAATGCTTCACATTATGGTAGGACAAACTATCATTAGATAAATTTCTCATTTTATTACAGGACATGTGTCCAAGTCTCTGATGCCAACTGTAAAAATCAGCAATCTGTGCAACATTATTGAAAACTGGAACAAACTTATCACAAGGGTTCTCAGTTTTACTATATGCAACCATTAACTGCCTTTTGCTGCCCAACAACTCCACATCTTGAATGTTGTCTCTATCCAGAATGTAAAGACCCATGAAGTCTTTACCAATTGCCACTGGCCTCCTCAGAGAAGGGGCCTGTAACATGCATAAGCTTTCTGTAAATTCAATTGTGCAGCCTAGTTGTTCACACAACCTCTTAATAGACAGCAAGTTGAACTTGAAATTAGGTACCAGCAGGACATTGTTTAGCACAATCCCTTTTCATATTCTTAACTTCCCTTTATGTGTAACCTTAACTTGTGTTCCATTTGGTAATTTTACCAATATGGGACTCTTAAGTAAGGTTAGTTCATGCAATGTTGTCAGTTCTGAGCTCATATGCTCGCCTGCTCCACTGTCTAGGATCCAAACTCCTTGATGTAGAGTACACAAAGAATAAACAGCACTTAGAGCTTGCATAATACCTGCCATATGTGCTGCAGATGATGCAACTTCTGGCACCTTTTGTTTCTGCTCATTTGCTCCTGTCAAGTTGGTGAGGAATTAGAAAAGTTGCTTAGATTGTTCTTGATTGAGTCCTGGCAGTACAGGAGTGGAAGATAATTGGTCTGTTTGGCTTTCTTGTTCTCCCCAAGCACCATTGGCCCCTCTATAGCTTTTGTTCTTTCCTCCTTATCTGTTGGGATAACCATGTATTTTATAACATGTTTCCATGGTGTGTCCCTGTCTCTTACAGTAACTGCAGTAAGGCCTTGTTTTGCCTCCTTCTTGTTTCCTTGCTTGAAGAAATCGTCCACCACTTTGTCCACTGATCTGACCTGTTCCAGCTGAGAAGGATGCACTTTCAGTCTGAAATATTCCTCCTGATTTTACTTGTCGCTGCTTCTCTTCTTGTACCAGCAGAGAGTACACCTGACCAAGTGTTGGAAATGGTTTCATCATCAAGATGTTGCCTCTCACTGGTGTGTAACTCTCGTTAAGTCCCATAAGGAACTGTATGACCTTCTGTTCCTGCTCATGACCTTGTAGCCTTGAATTTATTTCACACTCACACTTTCCACAGGTACATTTAGGTGTTGCACCTACTGCAGTAAACTCATCCCAGGCCTTTTTTGCTTTGTTGAAATAAGCTGCTATATCCAGATCAACTTGTGAGATGCATGAAATCTCTTTCTGAGCTTGGAATAATCTGGCCTTATTTGACTGTCCGTACCTCTCAACTAGCTCCTTCCACATGTCGCTTGCTTTTTCACAAAACATCACACTATCTCTAATATTTTTATGCAAGGAATTCAAGATCCATGAAAGCACCATATCGTTACAACGCTGCCAATATGGAAGAAGAGAAGAGTTGGAGTCTGGTTTGGGATACGAACCATCAATGAATGGCAACTTTTGCTTTGCTGATAGTGCAATTGTCACCGATCGTCTCCAGTTCTCAAAATCATCACCACCAAACATGTCTGCTACCAGATTCTGGCCTGGATGATCTGATGGATGCAAGAACAATGAATCTGAAGGTTCGATTTGGACTCTGCCTCCAACTACTGCCATTGCGTATGTTGTCATATAGTTTCTGAGAGAGAATTTGTAGGAGTGAATTGAATCAAGGATGAAAACTGTACTGATTGATAGGATGAATCAATCAATCGAATTTGGAACGATTGATAAGAACTGGATGTTGTGGTAAAAGCTCGAACCAATCAATAAAGCAAGTAAATCAATCGAATGTCAAGGAAGAAAAAATCTAAGGATGATCCACGATCTTGAAAAGTAAGGCTCTGATACCATGTTGTGATTCAAGGTTTGAATCACTGCATTCATGGTGTTGGAAAGAGAAAGAGGAGAAGAATGGGAATGATGATAACATTCATCTTTTTATTATTCCAATCCAGAAACTGAGCTTTATATATATACAAGTATTTCCCGCCAAGAATTCAAGAACTTGTTACAACAACTTACAACAACTTGTCAGCCAATATGAATATCTAACAACCTCTCTAACAACCTCTAGAGGGAACTCTTCTAGAAGGGACTGAATGAGCTGTGTTATCTCCAACAGTGTGTGAGATTGATGAGCTATGGGCCTATGGCTCAAGTAGAATGCTATAGTTATATTGGGTGTAGGAGTAAAATTGGTGGGTGTTGATTATGATTAATGTTGGTTGCTTAAGTTGCTCAATAAGAGAGATTATAAGATTAACAATACCTTTTAATCTAACAGAATACAGTTGTCCAAAAATATGTTAAAGAATTGAGATTGTAGCCTAAATCATACTTTGTAAATTAACACTACAAGAAAGAACCCACCAAATCAAGCATTAACTGCTAATAAAATCTTATTGAAAACTAGGTCTAAATACAAAAATCTCTATTTATTTTTATTCTTATTTAATCATATTGAATAACCAATTTTTAAATATTAAAAGCTAACAAGAAAAAAATTAATTTTGATTGGTGATGCAAGGAAGAAATAATAATAGTAGTAATAATAATAATAATAATAATAATAATAATAATAATAATAATAATAATAATAATAATAATAATAATAATAAGTAAATGGATAATCTAAGTAGAGTGAATTATACCAAGTAAGCGAACTGGTTAACTACAAGTAAATAATAAATAGCTAGATTAAGGTCTTAATCAAAAATACAAGTATGTGTACAGTTATGTATATATTAAATCTCAAATTTTCAAGTGCCTGATATTAGTAATAATAAGAGACTCTACTTGGACTAGAAAACGAGGACATTTTATCTGTCATCTGTGATGTGGCTAATTGTTATACAAAGGGGAAGAATTCCAAGTGAAGGTACATTTACTACATGTACCTTTTGAAAAGTTTGCACATGTTTTTACGAATGTTAAAATCATAATATAGAAGTACTTAATGAATTGTTTCAGACATTGTTTTGCCGCAGTGTCAAGTTGACTAAACAATTATCAATGATCAAAGTCTATGCCCACCAATTCGCCTGTACCACTTTAACTTAGGCTTTCCGATTAGCCTGGTAGATATGCACCTTATTACTCAATCATCGACCTAGGAGATGCCTCCTCTTATTTACGTTCAAGTTCTTACTTTGCTATGTTTTTACGATTTTGATCCCCAAATTTGCGTGCTTTTGCCAGTTTCAATTGAAATTAGTGCTTTCCTTTGCTAATCATTTTCCTCCTCTCTTGTCTACTCTCAATCTCTCAATTTATTCTTTCAGAAACACAAATTCCAAGCTATTTCTCTCTCTTGCATCTAAGGCTTTCAAAACCCATTTCTAAAATTTAGATTCTTGGGCTAGTAATAGGTTCAATTAGGAGTAGTTAGAGTATATTAGTATTCAATAGGTGGAGAAAGCCACAATTTCACTCCTCTTGCTCCAACAATGGAGGTCCAATCTCCATTGTTAGATTTCAAACGTTTACACGTAGCTCTATTTCTCTTTTCTATTCCTAGTTTAATTTAATTGGTTTCTACTTAACTCAATTATGTAGTCAAAATCACATTTAGATTTAGTCTTGTTAGTTGTACTTAAGTTGTGTTTATGCTTTAATTAATATTAGTTAATCATGATTAGTATTTGATTAGTGTCATATTAGTTGTGTAATTGCGTGTTTTAGTTATTTCTTACTTTTCTTAGGTTAGAAATGTGCTAGATCAATGAGTAAGTGGCCTAGTTTCAGCATCATGTAGAGGACGACAATTAACCTTACTCCCCAGATATTATTCAACATATTCTATAATCCCATTGCCTGGCGCGCATCTTTGGTCAATTTGTGGACTGATTCTATCAATCTGACCTTTAGAGGAAATTTTTTGCACATTAGGAAATCACTCTTTGTTTTTAATGGGTTCAATGAGTGAAACAAAAGAATGAAATGCACATAAGTTTTTGAGAGATGAACATATTCTTACACTACCGCTAATGCCATAGAAAATTTGAATTTGAATCCTCTTTTTGGCTCCATCATTTCTTCTCTTAGGGTGGTTGATGATTTAGTTACTTTCATCTAAGGGCCGAGGTTCTAGATTTTGACTCTCATAGTCTTTTTATTGACTTTGAGGAGGAATTTTTTTAATTTCTTAATCCAGCTTATGGAACGAGGATATGCTAATAAGACCATTACTCTCATGAGATAGAATATGAGTGCTTTCCTTAATGATTTCAGTAATTTTGTTGGGAACTCTATAAGCTTTGCTATAAATTGAATAACCAATGACAACACCTTTTCCACTCAAAGCATCAAATTTGCCCAGGTTGTCCTTACTATAATTGTGAATGTAGCATTTTCAGCCAAAGGCTCTAAAGTAGGCCACATTTGACTTTTTGCCTTTGAAGAGCTCATAAGGAGTCTTTTTTATAATTAGCCTAGTAGGCATTAGCTGAGAATGTATTGTTTACTACTTCAACGTAGGGGGACTTAAAGTAAATCATTATCGCAGGTCATAGTTTTGGTCATATCTTCTAAACTTCTGTTTTTTTTGTTTCCAGCACTCCATTTGCTGTGGAGTCCTATGAGCTAAAAAGTGTTGTCAAATACAATGCTTTCCACGATATTAGTAAAATCCTTTTGATTAAATTCTCTCCATGGTCATTTCTAATAGCAACAACAGTTAGACATTTTGAAACTTGCACTTGGTTTATTAATCTGACAAATGCTCAAAAAGTCTCGGTTTTAACTTTTAGAAATAGTGTCCACATGTACCTTGAGAAATCAATAACAATGACAAACAAATATTCACTGCCACGAGACTTTTAATTTTGATAGGATCACATAGGTTCACATGCAATAATTCTAGCGCTAACTTATTGATACACATTTTATAGATTTGAATAATGCTCTAGCTCACTTTCCTGTGACATAATGCACTACAAACTCTTTGGTAAGCTTATGCTTATGTAGTCCTCCAAATAGTTTATGTTTAGCAAGCTTATTAAAAGTATGCATGTTTGCACGACCTAGTCTCCGATGCCAAAACTAGCGCTCATCATAACTCATGTTAAGGCATGCAAGGTTTTGTTATTTAACTCTTTCTAACCATACCACATATATATATCACCAATTCTAGGTCCAATAAGCATGATTTTCCAAGTGTTAGAGTTCACAACTTTACATTCATATACGTTGGAGTTCATGCCAAACAATGCTCCCAGGTTTTAATTTTTTTTTTCCCGATATGCCATTGAGTTCAATTTTTGGACCTTAATGCCATTATATTGGTATCTTAGGAAGAATATGCCACTAAGTTATTTGTTTCTTTTTAATCTATCACTGAGTCATTAGTTTTTTGTCCCCCTAATTTGCTGCTATCAAAACAAATTACACAGTCACTCGATGGTAAATTTTTAAAAAATAAAAAACACAGTGACGTTAAGCTAAAGAAAAATAACTTGATACTAGTTTGTGAAATAAATAAATGAATAGTTAGCAGCATGAACTTAGGTGGATTTTTGGCTAAGTGGATTGAATTTCAGTCTTATGAAACACACATTTTCAAAAAGAGTTTAAGGAACCTGTAACCAATTTTACCATAGCCAGCAATATCCCTTTTGGTTTTGTTCCCAAAGGTAACAGCCCGATACTAAATTATATTTATTTATTTAATCAAGTAATATTATTAATTTTTCGCATCTATTTGTTTAATCATTTTAATTGGGAAAATTTTATTTTGGGCCCCACTTTGCAATTCTAGTTTCAATTATTGTCACAATTTCGGGTCAATCGATAGTAGACCCCGATAAATATGATTCAATGTTAAATTATTTTCAAGGACATTACAAAAATTTAATTTTGAGCTACCTAAAAAGATTTATCGCACAGGTGTGCTATTTTTTCAAGCCTAATTCATTTGAGCCCAATTTAAGACCCAAAAAGTTGGTGTATTTGGATTGATTTAATTACCATTATTTGTGCCTCATTTTAACTAGCATAAAGCCACGTTATGATGATATAAAATCAGCCAAAATATCAAGATATGTCTAAGTTTTCAAGAAATCAAATATAACTTCTCTTCTTCTTCTCTTTCTCTCCCACACACAGTTTCCCCTCCCCTGCACCTGCTGCCCAGTTGCTGTCGTCACTGTTTGTTGCTGTCGTCACTGTTTGTTGTTGTTTTCAGGTGGCTCCTACCAACTCCCAGCCACCACTGGCCACTAGCCCGCACCCCTAACACCACCGGCCACCATCCCCAAGTCCTACCACCACCAAACGCCACCTCCATCTTCTTATATTCAAGCTCAAAGTGAGTTAAAATCCTAACTCTATCTTGATGTATTTTTGGTTATGGTGATTGTTTTAGTTATCATTTTTGTTCTTATGATCAAAATAAATACTAGGTTGCAATTTTTATTATGTTCGGAGATGTTGTATATTATGGGTGGTTGAGCTTAAACTTAATCAAGTGAGTTTGAATCAAGACAGTGTAAACTTGAGTTTGTTTATCTAATTGTTGTGATCTTGATATGAAAAATGAATTTAAAGTTGTGGATGATCTTATTAAATCTATTTATGGCAGTTTGGATGTAAACTTGATATGGGCATAACCTAACATTTTATGATCATGCATGAGTAAGGTGAATTTTTGAATCAAGTATGACTCTTTAGATTAAATTAGATGAAATTTGGAGATTGGATATGTTATGAACTTGAAAAATGATAATGTATGAATTTGCCAAAACTAGTGGTTTATAAAAAATACCATAAGTGATCAAAAGAGGTTGTTTGGTTTAATAATGCAAGTAAGTTAGTTTATAGGAGCATTTTGAGTGATTGTGTGGAGGAAAACAAAAACATACAGGATGAGAGCAAAAACATATAGGCTGAAAACAGACCAAAAAACAAGGGCATTTTGGAATTAAATTGGTATTTATTGGTGCAAGGAAAAATTGTGATTTTTGGTGGTAGGTAGATCAATGAGTTATTTTTCAAATGTTTCTTGAATCAACTCATTCTGAGTTTTGTGGAAAACCTTATGGCCAATTTGCTAAGACTACGCATGACAAACTGAAGTTGTGCACGGTTTTATTTAAACTCAATTTTAGACGCAGTGTTATGGTAGTTGTGTTTTGCACTATCAATGAAAGTGTTGCGAGACTTCCTAAGCTTTTCATATTATAGTTTTATGTATAAATTTGAGATCGAGGGTGAAAGATATGAATTTTCTTAGGTGGACCTTGAACTGGTAATAAAATATCGCGAGACTGTAAACTAGAATTTTGGGAGCTTAATCAAAAGTTCCTAAATAATTATAGATATTGCAAAAAACATACAGAGTTCAGTGGATTTAACAACTCTAATTGTGATTTAAAACTCAACTGGGTTGGAAAAATGAGTTAAATGGGCACATAAATGAAATTGGAGAAGTGGGGAGAGTAATGACTCAAGAATAGTGCTTGTTGGGCTAAATCGATGTGACCAGAGCAATTCCTTAACCAATTACACGCCTCTTAGCCTTAAACCCATGTTATTCATCTTAGAAATATCAATACCCATATTCCATTTTTGGCCACTAAAGTCTTTTCAATATAACCTCAATTATTTAATTTTGGTCTATTTTGCTCTAATTTGTTGTATCTCAAATTAAAGTACCTTAGTATATTTAGTTTTCAAATCCCCCTTAGCATAGTCTATCTTATATTCAAACATTGAGTTACGAATACCATTTAATTAATCAATTTCTATTCGAGTTACAAATTATGAAATTGAGCATTGTTAACTAACTACATATACCTACAATTATATCTTTTATGCAGAATTGGGGCCTAGTCTATCATTCTTTATTGTGCATAAATATTATCAAGTGAGATTGCATTTTAAACATTCTAGGTATATCTATTGCCTGTATCTTTAAAAATCAGAATGTATATATCAGAGTTACAATGTCTTGCAAAGTATATCAATGAATCAATTTACTCAATGATTTATCACCTAATTAGAGACCTCATTAATTATTATTTATAGGGCATTTGCCCTCCAGTTACCGGCCTGGCCTCAAGCCGGGTCCCCCGATTAGCTTAGCGGGTGTACACCTATTTATAGATCGTAACAGTTACAAGGGGTTCACTACCAAATAAAAACTGACAGCACAGTTTTACATTTATCTCATTGATTGTTTTAAAGTAAAATAAATCTCAAAGCGGGCGCACAACCAATTTTTTAGTGATCATTTAACATTACAAGAATGCATGTACTGAGTTTCAGCTCACATCTCGAAATATTTTTCATGTTTTGTTTTAGGCAAATGCTCAGTGAATCGCCCTCATGCTAACAAACTAGCTAAAGAAAATAAATAAGCAAGGTAATATGTAGGGATCAGTGATGATCTGAGTTCAAGAATGTTTTGGAAACTGTATTTTGAGGTCTTCAATTGATGAAGTTGTAACCTTTATGGAGAATTGCTCTATTGTGGTCTATAAGCCTTATGGTGATAGCAGCTGTTTGTATATGGTTTGATAATGTGTGAATATGTATGATTGTAATCTATTCTTACCTATGTTATATGTAGTGCACATACTTAAAGCCCTGTCCTTTTGGACAGCGATAACGACCCAATTATCATGTTTATCAGTGTTAATTAGAGATTTGATTAAAGAGTATACAAATAATGAGACATGAGCACTGGGGGTGTTACAGATTTGGTATCAGAGTGAGATTTGATTTTCCTCAATGGGATATGGAGTATGGAGAGTAGAGATAGGAGGGTGAAAATGTTGGTTAGATTGGTGATAATAGAAGTGCCTATTATCTCTCATATGTTCTTCTTGTACGCTCTTCCTTGCTAGATGGATTCATATGCAGTGAATATGATGCCAGGTACTTCCATGGCCACTCACATCTCTTTACTACATGATAGTATGGTAGCCGACATGCATGAACCCCTTTCTAAAGTTCCATAGTGTTACAACTTATACATGTATGGTGGTTGTGGTCCTCACCTACAGTTGCCCCTTATGTTGAGTTTAGACTTGATATCATGACTTTATGACTACTTGAGCTCAGGATAGGGCAGACCTACGTTCCAGCTTCAGTAGGCTTGGGCTAGCATTACCACCGAGCTGTTATTCAAGGGGGTGTTCGAGCAGAGGGGGATTAACATGGATATTCTGCAGTCTATGTTTTGCATCTCCCCCCATCATCACCTACACCGGGCGCTCATCAATCATCTAATAGCTTGGAGTTATTGGGATCTAGATAGGGGTTCACTCTATCTGATGGATCGGGGGAGGTTTACATTGTTGTGAATTTTCCTAGTACACAAGAGGTAGTGGAGTTTAGCTCTGATGACGAGCTCATGAAGGGTCCACAGGAGGACCCAGAGTTGGGGGAGCATCAACCTAATCATGATGTTGAGGACACAGAGTTGGGTGCCTCAGACAATAGTTTTTAGTCGGACGAGGAGTCTGAGAATGAGTCTAACCTAGACTACAATCCATCTAGGGATCGCTAGATTGATTTAGGTGCTGCCTTCCCAGTTAGGCTACATTTTGAGCCCTACATGTATATAGTAAAGTTGGTTGGATAGATGAATTTTGTGTAGGTTATGACATTGTATATAGTTAGATAGATCCTTCTAACTGTGTTGGCTAGTCTCGCCTTCTTTTAGGGATGTGGTAGACTTAGTTTATTGGAGCTAGGTAGTGTTTTAATTAGGATGCTAGAGTAAGGACTAATCTCAATTAGTCAGCTGGATATGATAGTCTTTTATTGAACTGCATGTATGTATGCAATAAGCACTTATGACAATGATGTAATGAAGCTTTGGGATTATGATTTAATAATACTTGAACCATGTTAGTTTTTATCTGTTGTGTATGTATATCTTATATGTTGGTTGTAGTTAAGTGATAGGATTACTCTGCTTAATGTATAGTTAGAATGCTTGAATCAGTCTAAAGGATGCAGAGACCCACATAAGATACAATTCAGATCATGGTTAGGGCTCAGGTGACCAAGCTTCATGTAATGTGTCATCAAACCTTAATGGAATGCGCCGATTCTCCCTTAAGTTCATTAGTAACATGGGGAACCCTAAATACTAGTAGACCTTGGTGTCTGAGTTGATGAAACAAATTCCCCTAACACCTTCTAAAATCCCTCATAAAGTTAATAAATTAGCAGATAGGGTAGCGCGATGCGACCCTAAAGTATATGATGGAAAGTATGACCCAGTGAAACTAGAAGAATGGATTAGAGGGATGGAGAAGATTTTCACAGTAGTGGAGGTTTCAGATGAGAAAAAGGTGAACATTGGTGCATTTTACCTAACTGGGGAAGCAGACATTTGGTGGAACACTGTTAAGGATAGGATGTTAGGACCTGATTTCACTTGGAGTAAATTCCTAGAAGAACTGAGAGCCAAATTTTACCTAGTTATGATTCAACAGCAGAAAGAAAAAGAATTTATGGAATTAAAGATGAGTGGTAGTATGACGGTAATGCAATATGCTAGTAAATTTATAGAACTATTCAGATTTGTTCTTGAGTTTGTAACATCTGAAAGACTAAAGATCAGGAGTTTTGAAGAGGGTTTAGCTTTCTATATTCATAATCAATTAGTTCGTCTATCAATCTATATCTGCCAAGAATTATATAAGCACGTAGTTGAGGTAGAACTCTCTTTTTAAATTTGAAGTCATTTTGTGTATTGTTTGATTCGAGTGGTACTCATTCATATATACCTACCTGATCTACCATGCAATTGAATCTTGAGTATATGAAGGTAGAAACCAATTATAGAATCAAGTTATCCATTGAGTCTATAGTTGAGTGCCCTATCTCTTAAAACCTTATCCTTATTATTATTGGTGGAATCATATTCCTGGAGACTTTATTCAATTTGATTTGTCAGACTTTTGTATCATTTTGAGAATCAACTGGTTCCGTGCTTATGGGGCTGAGGTTGATTATGAAGACCTTGAGGTTATTTTGAGGGATAAAAGGGGAGAGACATGTGTTTTTATGGACAAAGAGAGGAAAAACTATGTCCCTTGATGTATGCGATGAAAGAAAATAGGTTATTGTGTCAAGGATGTGTTCGGTATTGGTGTCATGCCATTAACACTAAAGAAAAGAAAGGAAAAAAAAAGTAAAAGATATTCCTATATTTAGAGATGTTTTTCCTGAAGAGTTACCAGGATTACCCCCTCAAAGAGAAATTAATTTAAGATTGACTTAATCCCTGGAACCCAATGCATCTCCAAAGCCGTATATCATATGACTCCAGTAGAGCTTAGAGAACTAAAGATTCAATTAGATGAGCTATTACAGAAGGGATTTATTAGATCAAGTGTGTCACCATGGGGTACCATAGTTTTATTTGTAAAGAAGTATGGAACCTTGAGATTGTCTGTCGATTACTGGAAGCTGAACAATATCACTATCAAAAACAAATATCCTTTACCTCGAATGGATGCTTTGTTTGATCAACTGCAATAAGCAAGAGTCTTTTTTAAGATTGGTTGGGAGTTCGGATGTCATCAGCTTAGGATTAGACCTGAAGATATCCCCAAAACCATGTTCAGGACTAGGTATGGACACTACGAATTCACGGTTATGCCCTTTGGCCTGACCAATGCCCTCGCGACCTTTGTGGATCTTATGAATAGAGTTTTCAGACCTTATTTAGATAACTTTGTGGATGACATCTTGAAATACTCCAAGGATAAAGATGAAAAGATTGCGCATTTGAAGACAATATTGTAAATCTTGAGGGAATGCCAATTATATGCCATATTAAAGAACTGTGAGTTCTAGTTAGAAGAAATATCATTTTTAAGACATGTGTAGTTTTAAAGGAGAGGATTAGGTTCACCCCTAGAAGGTGAAAGCAATTACAGAGTGGCCAAGGCCTACCTACGTCATTGATATTACAAGCTTTTTGGGTTTAACTGGCTATCATCCAAGGTTTGTGAAGGATTTTATTTGAAAATAGCATCTCCCCTGAGCAATTTGGTGAAGAAAGCTATTAAGCTTGAGTGGACAGAGAAGTGTAAAAGGGCATTTCACGAGTTACGATAGCGATTAACTACTGGCCCAATCCTAACACTATCAGTAGAAGGTAAGGAGTACACTATCTACAGCAATGCATCGAAGAATAGGTTGGGTAGTGTTTTGATGCAAGAAGATAAAGTGATAAGTTATGCCTGCCGATATTTCAAGCCTTATGAAAGAAATTACCCTACCTATGACTTGGAATTAGCGGATGTAGTCTTTACACTGAAAATTTCGAGACATTACTTGTATGGAGTACCTTATAAGATCTATACAAATCATCAAAGCTTAAAGTATACCTTCGTTCACAAAAAAGCGCTCAATTTAAGACAAAGACGTTGGCTATAATTTTTTAAGGATTATGACCTGCAGATCTAATATCACCCAGGGAAGGTAAATGTTATGGCAGATGCCCTGAGTAAGGGGGCACAACATAGCTTGAATACTATAGTGATTACCTAGTTGAATCTCTTAAGAAAACGTAAGGACTTAGGTGTTCAATTAGTGTCATATAGGTAAGCAAGTGTTCAATTGTCAATGGTTACTTTACAGGCCTCCATAGTGGAGGAAATTTGAGCAAACTAGGAAGATGACCTTGAACTCCAAAGAATAAAGCAAAATCTTGCGAGAGGGAAGTCGCCTAAATTTGTTGTACATGAAGATGGAACCTTGTGATTTGAAATCGCTTGTGTGTACCCAAAAATGTGGAATTGAGGAAGAAAATCTTAGAGGAGGCTCCTAGCACCTAATACTCAGTGCACCTAAGAGACACCAAGATGTATAGAGACCTAAGATAATACCTTTGGTGGGATAATATGAAGAAAGAGATAGCAGAGTATGTAGACAAGTGTCTAATTTGCCAAAAGGTTAAAAATAAGCATCAATGTCACACGGTTGAACTGTGTGTCCTATAGAAATGCCCACTTGGATGTGGACTCTATCTCAATGGACTTCGTCGTGGGATTACCTCTTTCTACTTCAAATAAGAATGCCATTAGGGTAATAATTGATCGACTCACAAAATTGACATTTTCTGCCAATTTGGGATACTTGGGGAGTTGAAAAACTAGCCTAGCTATATGTTAAAGAGATAGTTTAATTTCATAGAATTTCAACAGAGATAGTGTCAGATAGAGATAAGAGATTTCAAGCCCATTTCCTTTGGCAAGCACTTCAAAAGGCCTTTGTA
Source organism: Carnegiea gigantea (assembly GCA_029747015.1). Taxonomy (NCBI): domain Eukaryota; kingdom Viridiplantae; phylum Streptophyta; class Magnoliopsida; order Caryophyllales; family Cactaceae; genus Carnegiea; species Carnegiea gigantea. The sequence continues at coordinate 79,494 of JAKOGI010001251.1, read as the reverse complement.
ACCAAATTAAGTTTTAGCAGCTCTTGTCATCATAAGATAGATGGACAAACTGGAAGAGTGAATTGGATTCTAGAAGACATGTTTAGAGCTTCTGTACTAGAGTTCCAAGGAAAATGGGATGCTGACTTACCATTGGTGGAGTTTCTTATAATAGTAGTTACCAGTCCACCACTAAAATAGCCTATTTGATGCTCTATATAAAGGACAATGTAGAACCCCATCGTGCTGGAGTGATTTAGATAAAGCATTGACCTTGGGCCTAAAACTGATCTAAGAAACCATATGAACAATAAGGAAGATTCGGAAGCATATTCAGGTTGCCTAGAGCTGACAAAAAGCTACACTGATAAAAGAAGGAGGCCTCTGGAGTTTCAAGTAGGCGATAAGGTTTTTTTGAAAGTTTCGCCAACTGAGGCTATAAGAAGGTTCAAAGTGCGAAGCAAATTGAGCAAAGATATATTGGACTATATAAAGTTATTTAAACGTTGAATCCCATAGCTTATCGATTGAATCTACCTGTAGAACTCAAATGCATACATAATGTGTTTCATATTTTACAACTCAAAAAGTACATTCCAGATCCTGGCTATGTTGTCGTGTAACCGAGTCCATTGAAGCTACTGAGAATCTAGTGTATGAAGAATGCCCAGTTCATATACTAGATCGTAAGATTAAACAGCCAAATAACAAGCAGATACCTTTAGTCAAAGTACATTGGGCAAATCATACCTCTTCGGAGACCAGTAAGGAAACCGCGGAAGAAATGAAAGTTAAGTACCCACACCTGTTTAAGGAAATCTTACATGTTTGACAAAACCCATAAGTTTCGATAACGAAACCCTTTAAGGGGGGAAGGCTGTAACAGTCCAATTATAAATCATGTTAATTTATTTAATTAAGCGATGTTATTAATTTCCCATATCTATTTATCACATTTAATCATTTCAATTAGGAAAAATTCATTTTGGGCCCTTCTCTGTAATTTGAGTTTTAATTATCGTCACAATTTTGGGTGCATCCATAGTAGGCCCTGGAAAATATGATTAAATGTTAAATTATTTTCAATAACATTGCAAACATTTAATTTTGCGTTTCGTGAAAGGACTTATTGCAAAGGTGTGCTGTTTTTGAAGGCCCAATTCATTTGAGCCCAATTTGAGGCCATAAAAGTTAGTGTATTTGGATTGATTCAATTGTCATCGTTTGTGCCTAATTTTAATTAGCAAAAAGCTACTTTACGATGATATAGAATCAGCTAAGATGTCAAGATATGTCAAAGTTTTCAAGAAGCCAAATACAAGTTCTCTTCTTCTTCTTCTCTCTCTCCCCCCCAAATGAGTTCCCTTCCCCTGCACCTACTGCCCAGCTGCTGCCGCCACTGTTTGTTGCTATTTTCAGGTGACTGCCGCAACTCCCAGCCACCACTAGCCACCAGCCCCCATCCCTAACACCACCATCCACCTTCCCCAACTCCTACCACCATAAACACCATCTCCATCTTCTTATATTCAAGCTCAAAGTGAGGTAAAAGCCTAACTCTATGCTGATGTATTTTTGGTTATGGTGACTGTTTTAGTTATGATTTACGTTCTTATGATCAAAATAAATGGTAGCATGCATTTTTTATTGTGTTTAGAGATGTTAGATATTATGGTGGTTGAGCTTGAACTTAATCAAGCGAGGTTTAATTAAGAAAGTGTGAATTTCAGTTTGTTTATCTAATTGTTGTGATCTTAATATGAAAAATGAATTTAAAATTGTAGGTGATCTTATTAAATCCATTTATGGTGTTTTGGATGTAAACTTAATTTGGCATAACCTAAGGTTTTATGATCATGCATGAGCAAGGTTGATTTTTGAATCAAGTATGATTATTTGGATTAAATTAGATGAAATTTAGAGGTTGGATATGTTATGAGCTTGAAAAATGATACTGTGTCAATTCTGCCAAAATTAGTGGCTTATAGAAAATCCCATAAGTGACAAAAAGAGGATTGTTTGATTTAATAATGCAAGTAAGTGAGTTTATCGGAGCATTTCGAGTAATTATATGGAGGAAAAAGGCATATAGGGCTGGAAACAGACCCAAAAATAGGGGCACTTTGGAATTAAACGGGTATTTCTTAGCGCATCGAAAATTTGTGATTTTTGGTGAATAGGTAGGTCAATGAGTTATGTTTGAAATGCGTCTAGAATCACTTCATTCTAAGGTTTATGGAAAACATTATGGCCGATTTACTAAGACTAGGCATGACAAATTGGAGCTGTGCACGGTTTTGTTTATGCTCAATTTTAGACACAGTGTTGTGGCAGTGTTTTGCATTGTGAATGAAAGTGTTGTGAGACTTCCTAAGCTTTTCATATTAGGATTTTATGTATCAATTTGAGGTCGGGGGTGAAAAATATGAATTTTCTAAGGTGGACCTTGAAGCGGTAATAAAATATCACGAGACTGTGAACTAGAATTTTGTGAGCTTAATCAAAAGTTCCTAAATAATATTGATATTGCAAAGAAAATGCAAAGTTCATTGGGTTTAACAACTCTAATTGTGATTACAAATTTAACTGGGTTGGAAAATTGGGTTAAATGGGCTTGTGAATGAAATTGGACAAGTGAGAAATGTAATGACTCAAGAATAGTGCTTGTTGGGCTAAGTTAGTGTAATCAGAGCAATTCCACACCCAATTACATCCTTTTTAGCCTTAAACCCTTACTATTCATCTCAAAAATATCAAAATTCATATTCCATTTATGGCGACTGAAGTCTTTTTATTATGACCTCAATTATTTTTTTGGGTATATTTTGCGCCAATTTGTTGTACCTCGAATTAAAGTGCCTTAGTATATCTAGTTTTCAAATCATCTTAGTGTAATCTATCTTATATTGAAACGTTGAGTTACAAACACCATTTAATTAATTAATTTCTTTTAGAATTACAAATTATGAAAGTGAGCGTTGGTTGCTAACTACGTATACCTACCATTCCATTTCTTAAGCAGAGTTGGGGCCCAGTCTATGATTCCTCATTATACATAGATATTATCAAGTGACATTGCATTTTAAACACCCTAGGTATGTCAATTACCTGTATCTTTAGAAATCAAAATGTACTTATTAAAATTACAATGTCTTGGTAAGTATATTAATGAATCAGTTTACTCAATGATTTATCACCTAATTAGTGACCTCGTCAGTTATCGTTTATAGGGCATTCGCCCTCTAATTACCCGCCCACCCTCAAGCCAGGTCCTCCGATTGGCTAGACAGGTGTACACCCGTATATAGATTGTAACAATTACAAGTGGTTCACTACCAAGTAATAACTGGCAATACAGTTTTACATTCCTCTCATTGATTGTTTTAAAGTAAAATAAATTGCAAAGCGGGCGCACAACCAATTTTTCGGTGATCATTTAACATTATAAGAATGCATGTACTGAGTTTCGGCTCATGCCTCGAAATGTTTTTCTTGTTTTGTTTTAGGCAAGTGCTCAATGAATCGCCCTCATGCTAGCAAACTAGCTAAAGAAGTAAGTGAGAAAGGGAAAATGGATGGATCAATGATGATGTTAGTTCAAGAATATTTTGGGAACTGTATTTTGAGTTCTTGAGTTGATGAAGCTCTAAACTTTATGGAGAATTGCTCTATTATGGTATATAAACCTTATGGTAGATTGCAGTTATTTGTACATGGTTTGATAATGCGTGAATGTGTATGTTTGTAATCTATGCTTAGCTATGTTATATCTAGTGCACATGCTTGAAGCCTTGTCATTCTGGACGGTGGTAACACCAAAATCATTAGGTTTATCTGTGTTAATTAGAGGTTTAATTAAAAAGCATGTAAAGAGTGAGACATGCGCCTGAGGGGTGTTAGACCAAAGGTAACATGCCCTTATCCCTTGTTTGTAATTCAATAAAGAATAAAGTATTTCCGGTCAATACTTGCACCATCCACTATCAACGTACAAAATGTCATCTTTTGTTTTAAGGATATCTGCAAAACTTAAAATCAACCCTTGTACAATCTCTAACTCAAAGTTAGGTCCCCAGTCAGGGTACATATTTTAGTATCTATTTCCCATTGGTACTAAAACTTGTCCAATTTTGGTTTTCTCAAGAGGTGTGTTCATATTGCTTAGTCTTCTACAAGCATAGTGAACATAAACCCCTACCGGATGAGTAAAGCTCTTCAATCTTACTTTAGAACCAAAGTTACCTCCATATTGTTTAGCAGTTGACATGCTCTAAAGTTAGAACTCTTATAACTTCTAGGGTAGTCAGGGCTCCTTCGAATTTCTCTGTAGATTGCCATAGTTCCTTAGTTCTCCAACTCTCGAGCTTTCAAGTTTCTCCTGGCCTTTCTTAAGTGTTTTTTGCTCAACAAAGAAGTTTTTATAAACTTTCTTTCCATTTGAAGGATCATCATCAGGACCCTCTTTGTTAAAGGAGACATGTTGAGAACAAATAATATCTCCAAGTTTTCTTGTTCTTTGGTGAATTCTGAAATTTTTTAAAAGGTTATCATTTTCCACTTTCAGTTGATTTCATTACTAGAAAACCATTTATCTGTCACCAAGAAGACGTCACAAATTATGAAAAATATCAATCACATATAGCCTTTATAACCAAACTTGTGACGGAGTTTGCTAGTTATGAAACTACGGATGGAAATCAAATTTGTAACTGACTTGGTCACAAGAATTTTTGAGTTAAATGCAGTCACTATTTAGGATTGAGTTTCTGACCACTTTATTTTTGAGACTGAAATTAAGATGGCTTATGTAGTGTGATGAGTTTGATGACCAAAATTTTGGTCACTATTTGGATTGAGTTTGTGACCATTTTATTTTGAAACCGAAATTGCGACAGCTTATGTAGTGTGGACTTCAGCTTGTGACCATAATTACAATCCATTGTTCTTGCGATGGATTTTGTTACTAATTTATATCGGATAATCTGAAACCAAAATTGTTATTGCAATCTTATTGTAACTACTTTTGTGATCAACTTAGTTGCAAATTACGCCACTTTGTGGCGACATTTGTAATTGATTTGCTAAAATCAAGAATAATTTATGACTATTTTTATGATTGATTTTTTTGGTAATGGGTTGAAAACCACATTTTCAATATGAACCGCTCCATTAATTTATAAAATGCAATACATACTTACACACATACATGTTAACCAATCTTCATGATTTCATAACAACCAAACTACGTTTCAAAGCAAATATCTTGGTAACAAACACAATTAGACATATAATAAAACCTACTATAAAATATTCCCTCTAATTATCCTTTTACCAAGCATACAAACTCAACCTATAATACTTTGACCATTCAAAGTTGAGCTTAAATTTGAGCTAGTATAATTCGAGGCCACTTATACATATCCTATGTCAAACCCGGCCAAGGACCATACTTAATAGGTTATGACATGGGCCAACATTTTTTTTTTTTTTTGTGGAAGGTGGTTTTCAGGTTAAATAAATTTTAATGATGTTATGGTATAACTACAATGATTAATCTATTCAACCTACAACCCGGCCCACCCCACCTTGACCCACAACCACCCCACCTAGCCTAATAAATAGGTGGTGCAGTTTAATAGGCGAGTTGCCCCGCTCCATCTGTGCCCGAACTCTAATTTAAAGTACTCAAAAACACAAAACAAAACACGATGCCATGAAACATTATCACCACAACCATCATCCATTATCTTCATCCTCTCATTGATAATCATCATCTTCATATTCATCATTTTCTTTTTCTTCATCACCATGATATTCACCACCACCACAACTACTTTAGTTTCCATCATTTCCAACAACATTAGCGTATATTAGAATGGTAAAATTCATCTACTATAACAAAGTTTGTACAAGTTCAATGGTCTCAAAAAACTGTTTAATTTTTTACTTAGTTGTCTCCCAACCTGATTTAACCTTCTCTTAAATTTTTTCTTTAGTTGCTTTTCCTTTTCAACTTGTTCAATGAGATTTTGGTGGACTAGAAAAAGAAGCACATGAACTGTCCATCCCAAATTCACAAATTTTACCTTTGTTGGGGAGACCAACTACCTCCTTCCAAATTCGTCTGAGTTTGTCTGGGCCGTTGAAGACATTGTGTTTCGTTGAAGCAAGAACCTTCACTTTGACTGGATACATGTATCTTCATAAGTTCTTTTGTTATGCCTCTGGCATATCGAGGAAAATTTAAATGTTTTTATCATAAGAAAACAATACCCTGAAGAGCGACTTGGGAGAAGATTGGGCTACGAAGTTCGTAGTTATATTATGGTACATATGGAAATGGAGGAATTCAGTATGCTTTGGGAGAACCGAACACGTGCCCAGTAACAAGCCGTTATTCCTTCTACAGCAGTGTAGGGAGATCCTACATGCCCTAGAAGCTCCCGAGCCATGGCGTGGCACGGAGGTAAAAAGAGCGTCTGAAATATATGTGGGATGGGAAGGCCCACCAGATGGGTGGACTTGTTTGAACACGGATGGTGCGTCGAAAGGCAACCGGGCCCAGCAGGTGGAGGGGGAGTCTTACGGGGATGTCGAGGGGAATGGATATGCGGTTTTTCGGAAGGTATGGGCGTGTGTACGTCAATGAAGGACGAGATCAAAGCAGTTTTTAGAGGCCTCCGTCTCGTAAAAACTATGAAGATCCCAAAGCTTTGGATACAGATGGACTCACTAATAGTGACAAACATGCTCAGGGGCACTATGGCATGGAGCGTGGAGCACGAACCATTGCTACGTAGATGCGTTCAGCTCATTCGATCGGAGGAGTGGGATGTTCAAATTAAGCACTGCTACAGAGAGGCTAACCAAGTCGCAGATAAGTTGGCCAGTATGGGGATTAGCACACAGTCAAAATACATGGTTTTCAATTCCCCTCCCCTGTGAGGTTAAGGATGTAATACTAGCTGATAATGTATGGGCATATTGGCCCCGTTTGATTAGAAATTAAATGAATTTCCCATGGGGCATGACCCCCTTTTCTGCACCCAAAAAAAAAAATCATAAGAAAACAATTAGAAAGATTAATATTTTTTTTAAATGAGTCACTAACATATGCCACTTTTAGCTTTCCATCAAAAAATGATTAATATTCTTTTCTAGAGTGGGTGCGTACAAATGATTAATTACTCATTGGCTCAATTGAATTGCTCATCCTATAGGCAATTAAGAGTAGAATAAATTAGTTTCTTATTTCATGAACAAAAATTTCTATTAGTTAGGAAAAAAAAATTTATACATAAAAAGAATGTATTATCGATCCCCTTCTTTACTCAGAATAGAAGGATTGATCCACCAAAATGCACAGTACTCCCAACAATGATGCTCAATTTGCCTTGCCTAACTGGCTTTTCCTTTTGAATTTATCAAATGCCTAATATGCACATAAACCATCATAAACTTTTTTGCTTAACCACACTGGTTGTTTTTCACTTTTTCGAATCATTTGAATTGTAATGAACCATTAAACTTAATAACTTTCCCTATACAATGGGCATGCTCATAAATCTAAACTAAATGTATTTTAAGAGTAAACAAAAAGAATAGTTACATTTAAGTACATGAAAAAACATCAATCATATTTTTTCTTTTTTGGTTTTACGATTTTGAGTGGATGGCTTACTTTGAATTCATCAAACCACATATTTCACATTTCAATTAGCATTTCCTTCTGAGTATGATGTGGTGAATCATGCTTCTCATGATATTATAGAGGATATTGATGACATCATTATGGTTTATAAAATTTGTTAGAAATTAAATAAATGCATTAGCATGATAATTTTCATTTTTGTAATGGTGATTAAAGAAGAAACATCAATACAAAAGGTAAGTAATTACTCCTCTAATGTTAGGAAAAATTTCATCATATTTTGCCATTGGACTTCTTTATTAAGTTGAGAGATCTCTTGAGAAAGTTGAGAAGTCTCAAGAATAGTTGTCAGACAAGCAGTAGAAGTGGCTATAAAAGTAGGGATAGGGCAAAAAGAAAGTTGGGTTGGTTAGATAGCAGATGTTTAAGTATATGGTTGGATATAATTTTGATAAGGCGGATAAGTTGTATGATGACATATTCAGTGGCATCTACTGATGTAGGAAAGTGGTAGCTGATGAGGTCTCTACTGGAGTCCTTTCAGAAGACATGAAAGTGAAACTAAACTTTTTGTTGATGCAACTTTTATTTGACATCTTCAGGGTGAAAAAAATAAATAATATATCAGAAATTGATAATAGTGATGCAAATTGTCAAGGAAAATAAACCATTCATACTGGAATCAATTAGATTGTCCTAATATAAGAACATTAAATCATATTATCATAGTTAAAGACAAGATCACAAAAGAAATAATTATCTTTATTACTAATGAAATTCTAATTGTGAAGATTATTGCAAATGGCTGATCGTCCTCATTCTCATCATCTTCAAGCTGTAGATTATCTTTTACTTCGATATCAACCTCATCCTCAAATTCTGCCTCCCTATTCTCCTTATTCTCATAAGTCACTATTAGAGCATTTATGCTAACTTCTTCGTGTCCATCATGCTTAAGGTTATCAATCCAAACATCATCTAATATGATAGCAATACAAAATATATCCATACTTGATAAGCAAGTTTGAATATAGATTGACCACCCACTCTAGATCTAGAGTAGTCTTTATAGTAATCCGCCAATCCTCGTTGTTTGGTTTTCTTATAGGAAATGGCATATAATACCCTTGAGGTAAAAACATGCAAATGTGAACTTATCATATCTCCGACATCACCAAGTATGTCTAGAGTCCATAATACGAAGATCTTTGTGCACTTTCCTACCATTATTATGGGTATTAACAAACCAATAATAGCTAAATAGAACATACTTTTTGATTGGCTTTTCCTGGGTACTTGATCTTAGCTACATCTTTCAAAGTTTCATGAAAGTCATTTTCAATGCCACCTTTCGCCATTCCTTTAGCAAAAACCTCCATAGTTGTAAGTCGTCTTGTCTTTATCACATGCTCTTATGTGAACCTTATGACCATTGACAACATACATAGGCTATGTGGCTGTAAGTCTCAAAGGTCCCAATGGCCACTAGTACATATATCGACGATGTTCCATATCATATATTTGCACCTTGGCCACTTACTAAATAAGAAAACCTAACTCAATTACTTTAGCAAGCAAGAAATATAGTTAATTATTATTAGTAATAAGTGGCATTCAAATTAACACAATTTCTAAAATGAAGTAAATTGTATTGCGATCAAAGCATGAAACTCCTGATCAGAAAGATATAGATTGTATTCTCATTTTCCTTGTATGGAAAAAGTGCCAAATCTATCAATCATTTTAGAATGAAGTACTTACCAGCTATGTCTGAAAGAAAATTTTAAGGATTTCAAATATCAATCATTAGCCTAATGTATAGCTACACTTCTTCACAATTGAGCAAACCATTAAGACGAGCAATGTTATATTCTTTATAAGTCAACCATCCTTACACTTTTCATTGTAACTCTCCAAATAATTAGCTAAGTTTGGTTTGACGATTTCATATTTGCTCAGGTATTGCTCTAAATGCACTTGGAACCAATGAATGCATGAATATAAGGTAATCGTGGCTCTTTAATCCACTTATCTTAGCTTTATCGGCATTGACGTATTTTACAAGATAAGATGACTAATTATCATGCATTCTTAGATCCTTCACCTATTAACACACAACTTTTTTTTTTTAATTTTTTGCTCCATGGTAAAGTTCAATTTTGTCTTAATTTTATACTTTTTCCATTAGGCGACTCTTTGAGCTCTGATTCTTTCCACTAGCAACATAATTTCAAGTTCATTCTTCATTTAACATGTCCTTTGTTTTTCTATCCACATACATAATTGTATTGAAAATATCATAAATACATCAAAAATTTACATCCCAATACATTCCGAATTTGAGATATGGTTTAAAAATTTAAGCAACCAAGTGAATTTGGAGAAATATTTTTAGAACAACTCAGGTTTGGGTAATAGTTTTTTTGGGATGCAACTGGTTGGCTAAATATTGTTTGGAGGACAAACATTGTTGTTTTGACCCAAAATTTTATGAAATTATGAGTTAGCCCTAAATTAGGGGTTATATTTATAATTTTTCTTTTTCCAGGGGTTTTAAAGAAGCAAGTTTTATTTTGTGGCTTTTACATTATAATGACTTTACTAATACTAACTATCACAATCAACTGCTTACATCATAAATAGGCCTGGCAAATAGGTCATTCGGTTCGGTTACGGGTCCGGTCAAGTTTGGAGCGGGTCATGTTCGGGTTAAATGATATTTCGGGTCGTTTTGATTTGGGTCGGGTATGGTTCGGTTCGGGTCGATTTTGGGTCAACCAATTTCTGGTCAAATACGCTCGTCATGCCAAAACAAGCAATTTGGAGCAAATTTCAGGTCGGGTATGATTCGGTTCGGGTCAATTTGGGTTTTGGGTCCACTTTCAGTTAAGCATATTTTGGGTGTCAGGTTGAGTATAGGTCCAGGTTGTTTGGTTTGGGTTTCGGGTCTCGGGTCAGTTTTGTCAGGTCTAATCATAAATATTATATTTTCTATGATTATAGGCCCACTTTGGTTAGTAAAACCATTGAATTTAATTAGAGAGTTCTGACCATTACCTAAAGTTAGTCAGCATTGGACCCTGACATTCCTCTAACTTCTAGTTAACGGAGATTGCTAACCACATATTCCTTAGATCATACATCACAGATTCATTTCATTTCCTATCTCAGACTGTAGTCACTAATCAAAAATTTATATTTATGGATAGTGAAACTTTAATTAGGAAATTATAGCATTTAAAACATAAGATTCAATTAAATAACATTTCGTACTGGGAAACTTCTTTTGTTAAAAGCTTAAAATTGAAAATATTACAGCTGAAAGAATTAAAGAGGGACTTAAACAACTAAGATCATCAGAGAAGCTTGCTCAGACAGAAATAGAGAAACCTGACTTCTCTTTTGCTCAAATATGCTTAAATGATTGTGTCCCTTCAGAACACTTAGCTTTTCCTTTTATAAAGAAAATGAAATATGTTGGATGCCCTAATAGCTACAATGTACACAGTGTTATAGGATACTCTCACATGGCTATAGTAGACAATATAATTATATTGACTTGATACTGTAACAATGTAATGCATAATGATGCAACAACTTTTTTAGAGCACTAAATGCTGATAAGATTAGTTATCTATGGTAAGATTCCACATGCATTCATTGTCAATAATGTCTTCACGTCCATCATTATTTGGATAATCATCAAAATCAATCTTTATCTAATTTAAGATGCTCCATATCCTATTTTTCAAATAAGTCATATAGATATGTTTTTCCCTTTTCTAATTAGAATTTTTCAGATCCAAAAAGATAATAAAAAACATCTTCTGACACACCTCCTTCCACTTTCATCTACTTGCTGAATTTAGTATGACAAACAAAATTGGTGTTTCTAGAATGCAGTTTTTTCTTTCCATGTTTAATCACATTTGATAGTAAATATTGTAAAAACCAATGACTCCTACTAAATAAGGATCATTAACTATTCCTTCTCCCTCTGGAAACCATTCTTGGCATTGATCATCTAGGCCATTTAGATCAATTAATTGAATAAGATAATGAATTGGCTGGGCCTTTCCATTTTCATAATCAATCAATGTGCAATGTACCTTAATATGCGGACTTCTATTTTCAAGGGATCTTGTTAGCCCATCAAGCGATATGCAAATACCAGTGATTCTTTTAAGCATACACTTTTAAAACTTTGTAAGACTTAAAAAGAATGGATACTCTAGATCTAGGATTTCTATGAGGAATGCTACCATCCTGTATTCCCATGCTTTCATAATGAAACCATTTAGAGGGAATGAATTTGCGAACACCATTGAATGTAGATTTATCAGGGAAGAAGATCATGATAGTCTATGATTCCCAAATATCATAGGAATAATGATTGTAGTAGTTAATGCATGCATCACACCAACCATTGAACCATTTTTCTTCAACATGGACACTTATTTTTGCATGAACATCATAAGGACATCTCAAGTAAGTCATTTGTATTTCTAAAAGTTAAATCATTGCACTATTAGATAGGTATAAAATGACAACACAAAGAATGATTTACTTTTTATATGAAATTCCATCATATCCATAAGAATTCTACTAGAACAAGTAATATGTTTTAGAAGTAATGACGTATCATTTTGGATCTCTTTCTTTTTCTCTAGGATTTTTGCTATGATGGTCGCCATTGGTAAGTTCATAAGCTAAACTATCTATTGGAGAATTCTTCAATTCTTGTATATGTTCAATCGAGAAAGAACATTAGTTAAGCCATAGCTGCCATGCAAGAGTCACCTTGCGGTTACATATTTGATAAATTATTTCTTAGAAAACCAATTTTTTCGATGCAGGTAGTTCAAATAAGAAAAAGATTTGATGCTAAAAGATTAATAAGTTTTGAATTGCCCTTATGACCGCACAAATTTCTTTTTTCATTGTAGGATAGTTACATTCTCCTTTATTAAAACTTTCACCATAATATTTATAGTGTCTTTCTCCTTCCTTGATTTTTTGTATTGCAGTCTGCTATTCATTGTTGGTATCTATCTCAAGAGTCAAATTAACTTGTCCATTAGGCAAGGTAAGAACATGAAATTTTTGCTCATAGTTTTGATGTTTTGAATAATCGTTGAATCATTAGGAGTCTATGTCCAACTTACTTCCTTCTTGAGTTTTTTGCTACAATGGTTTTCTTAATTGAGCTAAATCTTTAATGAAATCTAAAGTATACGTAAGATATCTAAGATACCTTTTTAGTTGCTTCATGTGTTCAGTCTTCTCAAGAAAATTTTCCCTTCTTTCTAAAATATGTTTTTATAGAATGGTTCGTGCAACTTTTATTTCTAGGCCTAAAAAATTTGTTTGTTGTTCAGCATAAATGCCCTTGTTCTTACCAAGGATAATTCTATGATCAATGTGTCTTTGGGTCACAATTAGAACGTGATCTTTCTGCTGTACTTTGGTCACAGAAAAAATAAAATATAATAGATGTAAAATAGACAATAATAATTGAGATCTTCAAAGATGTTGCCCATTCTTCTTTACAATATTTGAGGTGCCTTTCTAAGACTAAATGACATCATTATCCACTCATAATGTCCTTATGGGGCACTAAAAATAGTTAAAGGGATGCTATCTTCATCTATTTTTATCTGCCCATATCTCAATTCTGTGGTTCATTTTTTAAAACCAAGAGGCCTTCATATTATATTGGAAACAAACAGTTTTGTTAGGAGTGTAATGACCATCAAAGATAGTATTATCATTAACGTTTTTGTAATTTATTACCATTCTAGCTTTTTCTATTTTTTCTTCGGCATGATTTCTTATCATGAATACAAAACTGGCATGAGGACTCTTACTATTCTTGATTAAGACCTTACCTAAAAGCTCTTCAACTTGACAATTTTTGGGATATCCTAGTGGGTATACACCATTTGTTTAACTTGAATAGTGTTGAGATTTAACAAAACAATCTTTACAAATGTCTTATCTTTGCCCCAAAATGTTGCGGATTATTCAACTGAAGTCCTTTGCATAATTCTTTTTGTTGTTCAATTGTTTTATCTTTAATGGATAACTCAAATAGTGAGACTGTTAAGGCTACTTTACAGGTGCCGAGATTACCTTCGCACCACATTGGATGTGTGTAAACTCAATCTTTTGATGTGTGTGGGCTCCATTTAATTTATCAATGGGAACCAGTGACCATTTATTACGAATGAATATAGCATTTAAAAATTATTTCCAATAATCATATCATAAGTTGGTTGATCAATAGCTTATAGAAATTAGTGTAGTGCATTAGATTAATCCTATTTCAATGTATAACCATTTTATGGTTTTGTTGTGGCTTATTATCTTATTATTAGCTATTTTTTCTTGTAAATAACTCTTTGCTTTTTTCCACATGAATTAGAAAAGTATAGATCTTCTTTTTTTCCCTAAATAGACAGAACAGCTAAAGCAAATGTATGCACACAATTTTGTATTCCTCTATGCATATATTTGTTGTGATACAAATGCTATTTGGATTAGTATTGATAATTTCATAACATATGTTCATATCATATTCTTGACTAATTCATCCTTATAAATTTTCTCATCAGTGGTCCTTGCTTGGTCCCCTATGATTTTTCTATCTAAATTCATACTTTAATTTACACTATTTCTTACAGGTTCAAAACTCATTTTACTCATTTCACTGGTTACGCAAATTATATAATCATCTTTAACTTTTTCTTAAGCTCCTAAAATTCCTTCTCCCCATTCTTATCTTGTGCTAGTACTTCTTAATAGTTGGGACACAGTGGTACATTTTCCATTCTCATCAATTTTTATTACCTTCTTATTGATTTTAACAGGATCAACAAAGCTAGCTATCCAAGACCTGTAAATTTTTTCTCTTGTAGATTGGATTTTATCCTTTGAATTTTTTGCATTACATAAGACCTTCAATTTTTTATGTCTCTATTATTATTACGTTATTCTTTGGATCTGTAGTATTATCAAATTTGTAGATTATTTTTTAAAAGATCCTTAGTGATGCGTATGAGGGACCTTAATCACAGGTGTGATTAACCATCAACAACCATCAATTAACACCCAAATAACAAGTCCTTGTGCTAAGGTAATCCTTGAGTAACAAAAGAAAAAATAATGAAATCTTTGTGAATTTTGAATGTAGGAGAAAAGCAAATAAAATGGATATGACTAAGACAAAGACTCAACGTACCACTTAGCCTAACAACCCACTAATTAATCCTTTAGAGCAAAGTACCAAGAATCAATTTAAAGGATTGAGTCAATCACCATTCAACACTACCATGTATTTGAAATAAAGAGAGAGATTTATTTTTAGGAGAGAAAAGCATTCTAACTTTCATTCATTAATTCTCAACTGATGCCTAGTTACAAGTAAATACAAAGGGGCTAATTTATAGCAACAAAAATTAGGGCCTCTTTCCCTAGGCTACAAAATACAAATATGATTTAGACATCCACTCTAACAACTAACATTTAGACAAGAAATGAAGCAAATGATAACTGAAATTAGAAGCTTTTGGGCTAGTGATAAATTGTTGCAAGGCTTAGATTTGCTGCATTTGTGCTTGTTTGGTGGCATCCTCTACCATCCCAAATGGAGGAACTTATAAGAGATATTCAAAGGGAAATTTACTATAGGTGTCCACCAACTTCCGATAAAAGACTGGCCCATAATAATGCATTTGAGGACCCAATTGAGCTCATGATCAAAATTGTGCATATCCAGACCTGTATGATGCTTGCCCAAGTTTTGCCTCATAACTTGAGATATACTTAAAACTTGGAGGTGTGACATAGCTTGTTGGAAAATAGACATCGAAGACTATCCACCTATAGCTAAGACAATAATTTTGGAACTTATTTGGTCATCTAGAGATTAGCTCAAAGTCAACTTAGGAAACTGAAATGCTAGGAAGCTTATGCTAGAAACTTTATTTGACATAATACAACACCAACAAGTGAATTATGAACCTTACTAACTTAAGAAGGTGATTTGAGCTCTTGGTCGGCATTGCTTAGTGGGTAGCCTCCTCTCTTCACATCCATCTTAACTATTTTCATCTTAACAGACACAAAGTTTTGAGCAAATTCATTTTTTGTGCTCACATAATATCCAAGTTGGTAATTGACTCCTAATTACACAAATAGGTCCTAGTCCCTGTGATAGCTTGATTATCAAATTTTGGTACCTCTAAAATCACATAGTACACTATAGAGGTTTTCTATAATACTATAATGCTATAATTGGAACTTGGACACTTCTAATTTTGATACATCTATACCTTCGGTCCTTGTTATGCACGAGGATGTTGTCCTAGTTAATGATATTGACTTCTCCCACCTCAAATTCACATTCTTTTATCTATAAATCTCCTTCCATACTTGTGCATACTTACTTACTTTTTAATTGAAAGATTGATTTTTTATAGATCATATCCTTCCATAATATAGGAAGGACCAAATCTCCATTGGCCTCTTCATTCTCATTGTTTGCTGTAAATTCTTCTTATTGAAGGCCGTTGGGACTAGTTGAGCTACTTTTCATCATATGACTTGTTTCTTCACAATCACTTTCTTCATATTGTTCTTCCACTGTTATCTCAACAATTTCATTGTTGTTTTCTAGGGCAATGTCTGGTGTTTCTTCATCGCTAAGCTCAAAGTAATTTAAAATACCTAAGTTTTAATAAGGTCATTATTCTTCCTATTTTTGCATTACATAATGCCTTCTCCACATGGCACACTTGTAATTCTTTTCCCCTATAGGACAATAGGTATATTTTTGAAAAAATCTTCGCTTTTTAGGGCTTAGGTCGTTATAATACTTTCTCTTGTATTTTTTTAATCTCTTTTAGCTTATTAACTCTCTTTTTCTTATAAAATTCTCCTTTTCATCGCAGGTTCATTTCTCCATTGATGAGTATTCCAATATGCTAAAAATTGTTTGTTCATTTTCCTTTACTTTTGGAGATCAAGATATTACTTATTAACATATTTTTGTAAGGAAGAGATTGTTGTACCAAGGATATCAATAACATCCATTTTATAAAGCTATGTAATGGATTTTTCCTTGATTATGGAATTTATGGGATAAGGTAATTTATTATAAAGCATACTAAGATTAGTTTCATTATGTCCAATTTTGCAATGATCTTGATTGAATTCAGTAATATAATTTTTCAGATACCTCATGCACAAGAGCTTTATATTATTAATCTTTCTTTGCCAAAGTTTAGCTCCGACATCAGTTTCAATTTCCATACATAATTTTTGGAACATAGCTGCTGGTGTTTCCATCATTCTTAGTGCATTCTTACCTTCGTCATCTAATGAGTCGTACTAATCGGTTGTAGTGTAAAAAACTATATTCGATATAGTTCAGAAAATTTCTAGCATTCCATGTCGCATTCAAGTTCAAAGTACTATTCATACCCCTCTTCAAATGCTCAAATATCCCTTCTCTATTATGAGTTCGATCGAGGTTTAGGATGTAACATGTTCGGCTAATGGGGTAAGGATGATTCTTCAAATGATGTGGCTCTCTTTGCTATGAACCCAATAGCAAAGGTTGGTCGTTCAACCTTTGGAACAAATCTAGGTCTCATGAAATGAAAATTTTATCTAGATGATTTTCAAACACTTCCAGTTTCGTAATTAGATTATTAGTAAATTGGATTCAAATTTGTCGTTATTGGGTTCTTTGCCAATTTGATTGATTTCTCTTTGAACCACCAATCTTTCATATTTTTTATCTAGTTTTTACCTAACTTCTTCTAAAGGAATATCACATAGATCCTCTGGTTTAATTAGGTTTATTTGTTGATATATTTCTTCTTCTAACTATGCATTATTTTTATCTTCATAATCATTAGATAGAGCTTTGTGTTTATCCACTATTGCACCCACGATCTTGCTTGATTCTTCTAGAGTTTGCTCTTTGTCAAGCATATTTTGTCGCTGCTTATATTTCGTCTTTTTCCTCTTGTTCTTTCTCTTCCTTTTCAATGATTTTTCATATGATTGTTTACTTCCTTTTCAATTTTTGTGTTTTGCAAACAAAAAAGATTTTTCTTTTTTAGGTTTTGGAAAATGTATTTTTACTATAATGGAGTACTAATACCTAGGTGAGATTTTCTACTATAGCTAGCTTTATTAATTAAAGAAAAATGGATTACAAACAACTTTCTTTTTGCCTCCTTAACTTTAGTTTTAATTTTTGCTAATCATACTTTCAATTCAAAACTATAGCAGTGATATTGTTTAATTGTCGTGCTAGTGAAGTGGTGTCCTCTGGGGTGTGCAGAATATATGTATAATTAGAAGTAGGACATTTGGATGATGATTAAACACTAAATATCATTAATTAGCTATAAGAACAACATGGCTCTAATACATAAAAGAAGGCTTCGAGTAGTAGTTACGAGAAGAACATCATACTCGCAAAATTAAAATTCTCAAAGTAAGTTTGCAAGGATTGACGTAAAATATGAGAACATATAAAACTTAGTGTACTTGGATTAATTCAAAAAGTTATGTTTTGTCACATTTGTTTCTTCAAAATGTTTACAAAAAGTTGGATGGACCTAAAAATATTTGCCAAAAATAGTTAGGATAGGAAAGTATTTACCTAAATTTGGGTGGTCCGCGTCGGAATTTTTACTCAAATACATTCTTCTTTTTGTGTATAGCACTGAAATTGTCTAGAAGTAAATTTATCATTGATATGTCAATTCCCAAAATATGCTTTGTTTTGTTTAGTTATGAGCTTCTCCAAGAGTTTTAATGACATATGGTTCATTTTTAGTCATCTTAGGAAGGTGTTGCATGGTTTGCCTTGCTTTTTTTCCCCCCCCCCACGTTGTTAGTCTAGTAGGAAGCCCATGGTTTTCAATCTTATTCTTCCAAACACATTCTTATATCACATACACACACAAACGCAAGCACACAAAAATGAGTCTAAATATTATGGTTGCAACATGTGCCACACTAATAATTATTGTTTTAATATTTAACATTTATTAAAAAACTTTTTAAAATCACAATAGAAAAAAATGATCTTAGACTTGAATTTATGAAAAGAGGAGGAAGTTAAATAATTATGATATAGTAGTGCCATTTTTTTTGAACAATTATTAAAATAAAATATTTTGATTTAAATTTTGAAATAGGTTGTCCATAGTAATTTTCTATGGGTACTCTACTCAGACAACATGTAATAAGTAGGAAAATCATTAAGGACAGTCCGAAGCACAAGCATTCCGCGTTCACATAGGGTCACAACACTTATTATTACATCCCTCATTTGAAGGTCTTCGTTCTTAGAAATGTCATATGTTTAGACAACATCATTTCATAAGGTTTTCAAATTATCCATCAAAAGCTACAAATATAAATACATATTGGCCTTGGGATACTTGAGCTAGGGATAACATAAGTTAAGAACATATTAGGCATAGCTGTAGACAAATTTTTGGATAAAAACTGTATGAAATTACAATCATTGCCAACATGAATATAGCTTTGCGTATTGTGACGAAAATGGAGAGATGTCATCAACATAGAAGCCAAGTCCAATGTTATGTGGTTTAAAAGCCAAAAAGCTGCTAACATATGAGTTAATCCATCTTTATTGGGAAAAAGTTTATTAACCATCCACCTATGACGCTCCGGGATTTTCATATTCTGTTTTTGGATGAGGACTGTATGGAATTACAGTTATTGCCAACATGAATATAACTTAAAGTATTGTGATGAACATGGAGAGAAGTCATCAACATAGAAGCCAAGTCCGACGTTACGTGGTTTAAAAGCAAAATAAGCCGCTAACATAAGAGTTAATTCATCCTTATTGGGAAGAAGTTTATTAACCATCCACCTGTAACGCGTCGGGATTTCTGTATTGTGTTTACGTTAAAATAAAGTATTTTATTAGTTTCATAATTATGTACAACTATGATAAGACTTCGATAATTGTTTGCAAAATAATTAAAAAAACTAAAAAAGTGCTCAACTATTAATAACACAACCTATCAAATAAATAATCATACACACACAAACATATACGAGTGTGTGCATATATATTGATTTCCAGCAGATCCCCCTGAATGCCATCCTCCTAATCTGTAGCTATCACATATTGATTTCCAGCAGATTGTTGAACATATCAATGCGAATTTGTGAACTGTGTCACCAAGCCTCGTCCTCGCTTCCCTCTTGCTAGGGCAACAGCTCCAGAGAGGAAGAATATATATATATATATACACACACACACACACACACATATACATATACGTATATGTTCGTGTGTGTTTATATGTGTGTATGTATATGTGTACGTGTATATATATGTATATGTATATGTATATGTATTTGTGCATATATATATATATATATATATATATATATATATATATATATATATATATATATAAATATATATATATATATATATATATATATATATATATATATATATATATATATATATATACATATATATATATATACACACATATGTATGTATGTACATATGTGTGTGTGTGTGTGTGTGTATATATATACACACACACATATATCTACATATATGTATGACCCGCATTCTTTATTTTGCGTTAAGCTGACTGTCTTGCCTTCGACGTTGCAAAATTCATATTTTTATTAACTATATAGGTTAAATTATTATCTACGTGCCTATGTGAGCGTTAATTTTATTAAAAAGAATGTTTTGTTGCTATTTACATTATTATTGTTATCGTTAATTATTTAGAAAATTCTTGAGTTGATGCGAACTCATACCTTCGAAATTGTTATTCGAGTTATTTAGTCATTTCCTGAATTTAGTTAAGACGTCAGTTTTAGAACGTTTCAACCGAAACCTATACTGAGCGTTAACGAATTGGGATTGGGAATTGAGTTCTTGTAGCAATTGAGTAGCCAAAAAAAAGTAATATAAAAATAAGGAGAGAGAGGAATGGGGTCGAAGCCCCTGATTCTTCAGCAAAACACGAAGGGGGGGTTTCCTTCTCCTAGGTTCCTTGCTAACCCCCTCCCTGGCAACCCCCATAAGCCACAGAGAGAGAGAGAGGGAGGGAGAAAGGGGAGGAGAGGGCGGCGGATCCCGGCGGCGGGTCGTGTCCATTCAGCCCTCTGCCCGACAGCAACCCTGCAACCTCCTCTACGAATCACAACGCACATAAAGAGAGAGAGGGGAGGAACGAGAGAGAGAGAGAGAGAGTCAGACGATGACGGTCAGGCGATGGCAACGTGCGTCGCCGGCAAGAAGAGAACGACGGCCGGGAGAGAAGGAGAGCCAGAAACGGTTTGGGCAGATTCGAACTATGTGTGAAAATGGGTTGAATTCCTGGTTTTTCAAGCGTCCAAATCGATCCCCAAAGCCCTTAGAATAGGTCCTTAGCATCGATTCGAGGTGGGTGTTTCTTGCCTCCTAAATATTAGTAATTTTGAAAATGTTTTAGGCCTTAAGTTGTGATGCATGTCGGTTTAGGATTAGTTAGACTGATTGGGGTTATGCATGTTCTATTTCAGCTGAATTCAGTTTAGATCAATGCATGTTAGTTTAGAATTAGTCAAATTAATTGGACTAATTTTTATGCCTAAGATTGCCCTAAATCGATGTATGTTAAGTTTAGTTAATTCATACCTGAAAGTGACTTCGAAATAACCTAACAATGCCTTGAATCGATATATGTTAGTTTAGTTAATTAATCCTTGAAAATAGCTTCAAATCGATATATGTTAGTTTAGTTAATCCATGCCTATAAGTGGCTTTGAGGTAACCTAATAACATTTTGAATTAGTGCCCATTAAATTAACTAATTCATGATTGAAAGTAGCTTCGAAACGACCTGAACGCTGCGAACCGATGCATGTCAAGTTAGTTGATTCAAGTCTAAAAATGGCCTTGGAAATGACACAAGAATGCCTTAAGTTGATGTATGCTAATATAGTTAATTCATGCCTAAGATGACCTTGAAAACAACATAATAACTTTGGTTAGTTAAAACAGATATGTAAGCCTTAACGTGACTAAATTATGCTTTTAAAATGATATGAATTGGGCATGACTTATTGCTTTGAATCAATACTTGTTAAGTTAATTAATTTGTGCTTGAAAGTAACTCCGAAAAGCACTAAGAATGCCTTGAATCGATGCTTGCTAAGTTAGCTAAATCATGTTTAAAAGTAGCTTCTGAAATGACCTAAGCATGTTTGAATAGATGCTTGTTAAGTTAGTGAAATTATGCTTGAAAATGACTTGAACTTGGCATGCTTACTTCCTAATTGTGAAATATGAATGCAAGCTAGTTTCACACCCTATTAGTTTGTTTCAGTTCTTTAAGCACTTCATTTGAGTCAATGCAATGTAGTATATATATATATATATATATGTATATGTTGTATTGAGCCACTGGATGGTTGCTGCTTGCTTGGCAAGTTTATACCTAGCCATTTCATTTGCCTTTTATGATAATATGCTATGGTTATGGAATTGAAAACCGAGTTGGTAGTCGGATGGCTTGAGGATGAACTAATGAGAGTTTTGAGATTCCTTGTGGTCAGTGTTGTGTGAGGAGGGAGCCTGGGTTGTGTTCAACCGCAATTGTGTGGATTGCGAGGCCATGTGTGGCTTATTCTACTGAGTTGATTATAAAGTGTTTGAATGTGTTACGTGCAAACTCCCTTCCCTTTATGTCATTAAGTTTTATCTTGTAAGCGAGGGTGAGTTTGAAAAAGAAGGTTTTCGTGGTTGTAACTAATAGTGGCAACAACTATTAGCAATCAATGGCCTATTTTGACTATACAAATATAGTTTTGGGAGTAAACCCACTAAAACGGGGGAATCCCTAAGGAGTTTAAATAAAAAGAGAGTACGTTGTATGAAAAAGGATTTCACTGTTAGAGGTAGCAAGCTTATTAGCCGTTATAGCCATGCGCTTCAAATTGGCTAAGATAATGTGTTTTGGATAATATGATATGAATGATGCTAGCCTAGAGAATAAGTTCTGGTATTAGGAAACCCTAGAAGACCCTAATGAGGGTAATGGTCCAATATGTTTTTGTAGCCATCCTAGGAGTAAGAGCTTAAGCGTGAGCGTTAGGTCTCACTATGGGGTTGAGAATAGGTCTCACCCAACTAACACCCTGTAATAATCTTATGCCAGAAGTATTTTCATAATAAGCAAAGAAAAGTAGTAGGCATTTCACCATTTTCAGTATTTCAGAAAGAAAGAAAGTTTTTAAGGGCCATTAAGAGGCCAAATTGAATGAAATGTGAAAAGCTTATAAGGGTCATTATAGGACCAATACGAAAGAGATTCTTTTAAAGAATATGAGCCCTAAAGAGGCTAAGAAAAGAGTTCTTATGAGCTTAAAGAGGCTAAGTAAAGTATTTTTAGAAAAAGAAAGAAGGATTTTTATGCATATCTTGTGATTAAGATTCTAAGTATAGCATGGCCATATCCTTGTAATACATCGAGCATATGGGTTTGAACGTGCATGTTTTATGAAAGAAAGCTCCTTGCATAATCCCTACTCTATGTGTTTAAGCAGCTCGTGTAAGCGAATTGAATAGAATGGTATAAATCACGTGTTATATCATATAGCCTATAGTTAGAAATTAACGAAATTATCTGCTGTTCAGAAATAAGAAAGGAAGATCATTGTGCATATCTTATGCTTATTGTATGAATGAGTATTTGAATGAAAATTCAATTAAGACATGGTTATGTCCCTAATGAATCAAACATTTAAACTTTGAATGTGCATAACCCATGAAAGAAGGCTCTGCGCTTAGCCCTCGTTGCTTGCTTATGTGTTTGAGTGTCTAGCTTTAAAAAAGATTTGGTTATTTAGGGACCTAAGAATGATTTTGACCGGCTAGAATAAAGTTTAGGGGTAACAACCCGTCCTTGGGGACTATGATTGTCTAATACGATAATAATACATAAGCACATGATATGTGACTATTAATGGTATTATTGCCCGCAACAGTTTTGGTTTTAAGGAGTAGGGGAATACTCACTGTAACGCCCCCAAATTAAACATGTTTCACTGCTTGTATTTTCGTTAATAAATTCCTTAATTATAATCTAGACAACCCAATGATAGGGGCACTACCGTCATCCAAAAGGATAAGGCTTGAAACATGAGTGCTATAAATAACACAGTTAAGTATAGCTTTAATCATGTACGTACACACCTGATCAATGCATACATAATCAACTATTAATCAACATAAGGTTTTTACACTATAGTAAAAATAATTCACCATGTAATCTACATCTCTATCCACTAAAGGTTTCAATATACAGCTCTAAAAATATGCATATACTGTATCAGTGTTGATCCATCCAGATTCCCTTACTCAACTTATTCTGCTCCGCTGGTTTACTAGCATGAAGATGATTCTCTGAGCATTTGCCTAAAACAAAACATGAAAAATATTTCAAACTGTGAGCTGAAGCTCAGTACATGCATTCCCGCATTGTTAAATGATTATTGAAACACTGGTTGGGGCCGCTTTGTAATTCATTTTAAGTTAAAATAGTGAATGAGATGAATATAAAACTGCATTGCTAGTTATTATCTAATAGTGAACCCCTTGATACTGTTACTATCTATGAATAGGTGTACAACTGCCAAGCCGATTGGGGAACCTGGCCTGAAGTCGCGCGTGTAATTGAAGGGCGAATACCCTATAGATGATAACTGGTGGGGTCACTAATTAAATGATAAATGACTGTGTAAACTGATTCATTAGTGTCTTACCGAAACATGATAACTTTGATCAATACACTCTGATTTCTAAAGATACAGGCAATGAACGTACTTGAAGTCTTTAAAATGATATTTCACTTGATAATACTTATGCACAATGAAAATAATAGCCTAGGCTCCAATTCTGCTAAATAAATGTAATTATAGGTAAATGCAGTTAGTAAACAATATTTACTACCGGAATTTATAACTTTAATGGAAATTGATTAATTAAAGAGCTTCCACAATTCCTATAATTCAATATAAGATAAGTTACAACAAAATGACTTGAAAAATAAATCAATTAGGGTTATTGAACTTGAAATACAACAAATTGAAACAAAATAGACCAAATTGGAATGACTGAGGTGATAATGAAGGATTTTAATTGATATAAATGAAATATGGGTTTCTGATATTTCTGAATTGGATAATGGAATATTCTGAATGTATAATAGAAGGTTCAATGCCATGAGGGATGTTGTGAGGTTCATAAAGGCTCAAATAACATCTGTTTGATCTGTTAAGCACTGATTTCTTTCTTCACATAACACCGTTTGATGGTCTACTTTAGAAAATCCATATCATCACTCGTGACCTCCAATTAAGATATAAAACCCTAATATGAAAAGCTCATAATGTCTACTAAAATGTTTATTTAGGTCGCAAAGCATCATTCACATAGTAAGGTTCCTAAAATTAGGGTAGAACACAGACATGCACAATTTCAGTTCAATCTGCGCAGTCGTAGCAAAATGACCATAACGTTTCCCACAGAACTCAGATTAAGATGATTCAAAAGGCATTTGAAAGATAAGGCATTGATCTATCCACATACCAAAAATCACAGTTTTTAATGACCCAATCAATACCAGTTTTTTCATAAAGTCCCCTGTTCACAAATGCTCCCAGTTTCGATGTATTCTACGTAGTCTTCAGGAAATTGGTCATAACTTTGTCCACACAACTCAAAATTTAGTAATTCTTGAGCCTATTGAAAGCTAAGTCATGAAGCTATCACTACATCAAAATTCATGAATTTTTGATGTGCCAATTAATACCAGTTTCCTCTCGAAGTGACCCCCATTTCAGGTCTGTTTACTGCTCAATAATCACATTTTTCAATCTTTCCCACTAAATAACCCTTGATTGCATAAAAACAACATGATTAATCATCAAAAACAAGAATTAAAATCCAAAACACAATCAAAATAACAAGATAAAGTTAGGGTTTACTCACTTGAAACTTGAATATATGAAGATGGAGGTGGTGGTTGATGTTTATGTGCATTGCAGGTGGTGGCTGGTGGTTGATGGGGTGGTGGCTGGTGGATGTGGTGGTGGCAGCAAGGGCTACTCATGGGGGTAGAGAAATAGAGAGGAACGTGAGAGGAAAGAGAGAGGAAGAGAGAGGAAGACTAGTCTTGCCTTTGCTAGCTTAGTTTACTTGGATTAAAATCATCCAAGTAAACTTGGCTGAGATTTTAGCTCCAAAAATATCTTACTAATTGTAATTAGGGCCTAATGATGGTAGTTAGCGAGTCAAATGGATTAGAAACTTGTTGGGCCGAAATTGGGCTTAAATGAGCTCTGGGTTCAGAAAAAAATATCAAACCAGGTGTGATTAATTAAAATTTTTTTCCGAAGCTCGAAATTAAATGTGATGTCATGAGAAATAATTTAATCTTTTAAATCATAATTATCGAGGCCTACTATCAATTTTCCCGAAATTAATACGGTAAATGAAACTTGAATTGCAAAGTGGGGCCTAAAATTGAATTCTCCCAACCGGGATGATTAAATGAGATAAATAAATGTGAAAAATTAATAATATGGCTTAATTAGATAAATAAACATGATTTAGAGTCGGGCTATTACAGCCTTCCCCCTTTAAAGAGTTTCGTCCTCGAAACTCATAAACTTTCCCAACACATGCAAGGTTATCTCAAATAAGTATGGGTACTTTGCTTACACTTCTTGCTCAACTTCCCAAGTAGCTTCTGAGGAGGTATGAGCTGCTCAAAGTAATTTGATTAGAAAGATCTGCTTGATTGTTAGAATGTATAAGGTTTTGATGATAACAAATCCAAGTGTTGTAGTAGTTGTTGTTGTTCCAAACAGGCTTTACCAACAGGGTCTTACTGCTGTTTTTCAATATATTAAAACTGCTTGACTAATGGTTTATCAAGAACAGGTACTCAAGTCAGCGATGTAAGAACAACCATGAGGAACAGGCTCTGTAAGGTGTTTGAAACATGTCCTGTGAAGTGTTTGAAGCATAGGATATAAGTGCAGCCGTGAGGAACAGGTTCTGTGAAGTGTTTGCAGCAGATTCATCTCTCTACAAGATGACTAGTGGTTACAACAAGATGTCTTTATTTAATTTGGTTTTATATTTTTAGACTCTTGTTAATATGCCAATCAGAAACTTTTAACTTACCACTTACTTGAAACGGTTTTGTTTTCTTTTGGTAAATATTTCGGATCACCCTTCAGAACAATCCTGAAAACAGGGTGATCAGGGTGTTTCCAGAATAAGCTGCGAAAAACTGTTTTGCACGATTTTTATCTTTTGAATTTTGAGCAGCTTCTTCAAGGATTTGCAAGAAAGATTTTTTATGGAGTATCTTACCCCTTATCCTAAAAACGGTTATTAAAATCTAAGGGGATTTGCAAAATCTTTTTTGAATAAAAAGAATATCCAATTTTTGGCAAGTGGATAAGGTTGTTGAGAAAAACATGGGCTAGTTGCTGAGAATCACCGCCTTATGCACACGGTTTAGGAAGTGTTTCCAGCTCATGTTTCCTCATCCCTTGTGGCTAAAGAATTCTATATTCTTTAGGGATTTTAGTTTCCAAAAATTTGAGGAATTGTTTTTTCCAAGCACTATATAAAGTCGCTTCTTAGAACGATAGAAGCATCGGTTTTCAAAAAGAAAAATTCAGTGTTCATGAGCTTAAAAGTTTGAAAAGAAAACCGTGTCTAGTGAGTGAGTTATTTGAGCTTTCAAAGTTGGCATACTAGGATTTCATTGTACCCTATATTAGCTTAGTTGAGAAGCATTGTAATAGGGTGTTTTTTTTTTATACTCTTCTTTCACAAAGTGAGTAGAGTGTGTGTCCAAATCAAGGGGATTTTGGACGTGGGGTAACCTGTCTTAGGGAAGACGGTTACGTGGGTTGCAATTTGTAACAAGGTGTGTTACTATTGTAACGTGATTAGCCCGTTTAGTGAAGTGTTTAAATCCTACATGAGGTAGGCCGTGGTTTTTTACCTTAGTTGGGCTAGAGGTGTTTTCCACGTAAAAATCCTGTGTCCATTATTTTCGCATTCAATTTTGTTGGATTTTCGCTTCTGCTTATGTCAGGAACAACCTGTGCGAATAGGGTCTAAGACTGTTTGCCAGCAACTTGAGAAAATCGGACACCACAATTCACCCCCCATCTTGTGGTTGTGTACTCTTTAAATCAACAAGTGGTATCAGAGCAGGTTCTCATCTAAAAGATTAACATGTTGAGAGATCCTAAACATGAGTACACCACACGGCGTGCTTGAGGGGCAATCCATAACTCGACCACCATACTTTAATGGTCAACATTATAGTTGGTGGAAGAATCGAATGGAAAACTACATCCAAGCCGAGGACTATGAGTTGTGGATGCTCATCAAGAATAGACCACTCATCCCAAAGAAGATAATTGAAGATGGAAAGTCAATCCCCAAGGAGCCTAAAGAATTCAATACTGAAGATTACAAAATGATGGAGAAGAATGCCAAAGCCAAGAAACTTCTATATTTCGGCCTTGGTCCTGATGAATATACTCGTATATCTGAATGTGAGTCAGCCAAGGAGATCTGGGATGCTTTGCAGATAGCTCACGAAGGGACCAATTAGGTAAAGCAATCCCGGATTGAATTGCTTATGAGAAAATATGAGCTGTTTAAGATGGGTGATCGTGAAAGTGTGATGGACATGTACACTCGCTTCACTCACATAACGAATGAGTTGAAATCCCTGGGAAAATCCTTCACCACCGAAGAATTGGTGAGGAAAATCCTAAGAATTTTACCTCATTCTTGGGAAGCGAAAGTCACGGCCATCCAAGAAGCTAAGGACATGAACAAGATCACCCTAGATGAGCTGATTGGCAACCTCCAAACGTATGAACTTAGGAAAAATTCTCAACAGAAAGATGAGACAAAGAGAGATCGAGGTCTTGCACTAAAGGCCTTAGAAGATGATTCTGATTCTGATGAGGAGGAGATTGCCATGATCACTCAAAAGGTCAAGAAGTTCTTCAAGAAAGTCAAAGAAAATAGCAAAAGGAAGGACTTCAGCAAGGCCAGGAACACCTCTCGGGAACAGTTCTCCGGGTGTTTCAAGTGTGGCAAACTGGACCACATTATGAGAAACTGCCCACTGCACAAGGAAGAACAAGAACCCGAACACCCTAGAAAACAGGGGAGGAAACAGGGTGTAAGCAGCTCAGCGAAAAGGTTCTCAAAAGCTATGCTCGCGGCCTGGGGAGACTCAAGCGAGGATGAGGAAGGGTCTGAAGCTGGGGAAGCTGATGTAGCACTCATGGCAAGAAGTGACACTGATTCAGATGATGGATCAACAGACAGTCTGACTCAACTCAACAACAAGGTACGGGGTCTAAATAAATCAACTCTTGAGGAATTAGTGTATACTATAATGGATATATGTGCTGAATTAAAAAGGGATGTTCGAGATCTAGAACTTGAAAATGAAACCCTTAAATTAGAAAAACTTGAAGTTGACAAAGAAACTCTTGCCTTGCATGAAAACATCAATGTGCTTAAAGAAACTCTACTCATGAAAGAAGAGACTTGTTCCACTAAATTGACTGAGCTGGAAAAAGAATCCCTTGACTTAAAAGGTAAGGTCGAGTCCTTGCTTGTAGAAAATAAAAACTTGCTTGAGAAAATGAAACAAATGGAATCAGACCTTGCCACAAACAAGCTCTGGAACAGGTCCTCACAAGCACTTGAATGGTTAAACACCCATCATAGTCGAAATAGAAGAGGACTAGGTTTTGTGCCTAAGATGACCTACCCAGTGAATAGAAAATATGTAGGATTATCTGAGAATATTGTATGTTATCACTGTGGTAAAACGGGTCATTACCGTTATACTTGTCCCTCAAGAAAGTATGCCATTAAAAGGAACTCAGTGTATGTAAAACAAATATGGGTTAGGAAAGATGAGATTTGTACCTCTAAAGGAATGGGACCCAAGTGGATCTGGGTTCCCAAAACTAACCCTTGATTTGTTTTGCAGGCTGAAGTGAGAGAGAACAACCCAGCAAACAACCCAGCAAACAGTGCAGGAAACAGTCTAGGGAACAAGCAGCTGTGGTATGTTGACAGTGGGTGTTCGAGGCATATGACTGGTGAAAGATCCAATTTTCTCTCACTTACAGCTTCAGAAGGTGGAGTGTGGCATTTGGAAACGGCAAATCTGAGACAATTGTCGGCATAGGTAAGATAGGTGAGTCACTCTCCCATTCAATTGACAATGTTTATTTTGTGGATGGATTAAAACACAACTTGCTAAGTGTGTCCCAACTGTGTGACAAAGACAACCTAGTAGTGTTCTCACCAACACGTTGCTTGGTTGTGAATATGAACACAGGAGATGTTGTGTTGAGGGGGAAGCGACACAAAAATGTTTATAAAGTGTATATTTCTTCTCTTCCCCAAAATAATTTGACTTGTTTGAGTGCTCTAAATGATGATGTTATGCTTTGGCACAAAAGGCTAGGTCATGCAAGCCACTCACTTTTGAACAAACTTGTAACCAAAGACTTAGTGGTAGGCTTACCTTCCATCAAATTCAATGATGACAAAGTATGTGATGCATGTGCCAAAGGCAAACCAGTCAAAAATTCATTTAAATCTAAAAGATGTGTAAGCACTACTCGACCTCTTGAATTGATGCATATGGATATATGTGGTCCAATGAGGATCATGAGCAGAGGTGGTAAGAGGTATGTGCTTGTGATAGTGGATGACTACTCTCGTTTCACTTGGACCCTGTTTTTGGCTTCTAAAGATGAAACTTTTAAAAATTTCTTGCTTTCATTAAAAAGACTGAAAAGAGGGTAGGACACTCTTTGGTATGCCTAAGGTCTGACCATGGTACAGAATTTGAAAATTCGAGCTTTATTGATTATTGTAATGAGCATGGTGTTGATCATAATTTTTCAGCTCCAAGAACACCCCAACAGAATGGGGTGGTAGAACGCAAAAATCGCACTCTAGAGGACATGACTAGAACAATGCTTGTTGCTAGTGGTCTTCCTAGAAACTTTTGGGCTGAAGCTTTGAATACATCATGTTACATTATAAATAGATGTATGATTAGACCTATTCTTAACAAAACTCCTTATGAACTTTTCAAGGGAAGAAAACCTAATATTATGCATTTGAGAGTTTTTGGTTGTAAATGTTTTGTGCATAATAATGGAAAGGATGCCTTAGGGAAATTTGATCCAAGGAGTGATGAAGCAATATTCCTTGGTTACTCCTCGCATAGTAAGGCATAC
Organism: Carnegiea gigantea; assembly: GCA_029747015.1. NCBI lineage: Eukaryota > Viridiplantae > Streptophyta > Magnoliopsida > Caryophyllales > Cactaceae > Carnegiea > Carnegiea gigantea. Next base: position 48,467 of record JAKOGI010001251.1, on the reverse strand, counting down.
AAAGTGTTTAATAAGAGAACCTTGTGTGTTGAGGAAAGTGTGCATGTGCTTTTTGATGAAACTAACTCTCTAAGCGAGAATGATGCACAGGAAGAAGACTTCGAACTAGGTCTTGTTAGAAAAGACGTGCTGCTTCAAGGTGAACAAGGTAAGGATCAATCGGAGGGAGCAAGGTCTGAGGCTGTTCTTCAGGAAGGTAAGCAAGGTGTGAACCAAACAGGGGGAAACAGGGTGGAACCCTGTTCGGGACAACACTAGCCGAATCCTTCAGGGATAAATCCAGAAACAAGCTCCCAAACAGGCTCGAGAATAGGCTCTGAACCTGTTCCACCAAGTATTCCAGCTAGGATGGAGAGCGAGTCTGTGAACCCACTTTCACCACGATCATGGAAATACCAAAGTTCACATCCTCTTGATCAAATTTTGTTTGATATTAATGCAGGAGTTCAAACTAGATCTAGACTCAAAAATTTCTGTGCTTTCTATGTTTTTCTCTCACAAATTGAGCCTAGGAATATTAATGAAGCCCTTGCAGATTCAGATAGGGTCACTCCTATACCTAATGGCTAGTAGACCTGACATTGTTTTCAGTGTTGGTCTATGTGCACGTTTTCAGTCTAACCCTAAAGAAACTCATCTTAAGGCTGTAAAAAGGATTTTAAGATACTTAAAACATACACCTGATCTAGCCTTATGGTATCCTAGAGGTTGCAACTTTGATCTTGTTGGGTATGCTGATGCTGATTATGCAGGTTTCTTGGTTGATAGAAAAAGCACCTCAGGTATGGCTCACTTTCTTGGACCTTGTTTGGTATCTTGGGCAACCAAGAAACAACTCTCTGTTGCCTTGTCCACAGCAGAAGCTGAGTATGTCTGCAGCTGCATCTTGATGTGCTCAGTTATTATGGATAAGACAACAACTCAAGGACTTTTGTGTTGATATAGGATGCATTCCTATTTATTATGACAATACAAGTGCAATTAACATTGTCAAAAATGCATGTCAACACAAAAGAACAAAACATATTGCCATTCGTCATCATTTTCTAAGAGACAATGTTGAAAAGGGAGTGATCTCAATGAATTTTTCTGCCACTGAAAATCAAATTGCTGATATATTCACAAAAGCATTGGGTAGAGAACAATTTGAAAGGAATAGACTCGAACTAGGCTTAATTAGAACAACCTGACCAACCTGTTCTCTCTCTCTGTTTGCAAAACTTAAAAGTTACGGGCACAACATGTGAAATTTTTGTTTGCAATCAACTTCTGTGCTATGTTTAGCATATGTGAGGTTTGCAACTTGCTGACACTCGTTGAGGTCTAATGAGATTGCCCTTATTGTCCCATGTTACCGAGCAAGTAACCTCAAGAACAAGCACCAGGAACAGGTACGCCTCTTATTTGTCAAATATGTGCAACAAATTGAAAATTGCTAATGTCTTCCTGAGGCTTGCGCGGCCTAAATAAATGCAAAAGTCCATTGCAAAACGGGCAAAATCTTTTAAAGATTTCGCATGTCTCTCTCTCTCTCTTTAAAGCTCTCTTGCTCAATCTCTCACCTCCACCGAAACTCTCTTGCTCTGAAACTCTGTTCAAGAAACCCTAATCTCTCTCCTTCCTCTGAAAAATGGCGTCCCCCATCAGCACCGAGAGTTCTTCGACCTTGACCCAGGGCAACCAGACACAGGGCACAGCCTTGCAAACAGCCACAGCCCTGTTTGCGCCTACACAATTTCTGACGGCCCTCATGGAAGGTAAAACTACTGAGCCTTCTCGACCCATTGTCTATAAACCTTTTGGGTTTTTGAAAAGCATCGACCTTAGAACAGTGAATCTGAAATTGGAAGACATCCCTTACAAATTTGGGTGGGAATTGATTTTGTTTGGAGAAACGGGGGCATGTAAACCCCAAGAACCTGTTGGGGCATCTGAAAGAGAAATTGGGCCTTTAGATGAAATCTTTCTGTTCGATCATGGACTAGATGACATCAGTTCGCTTGGGCTGTTTCCAAAGCAGAAAACAGGGCCAGAAACAGGGCCTGAGGTTTTTAGGGATGACCTTGGGGAGGATTTGTCAAAAGAAGAAGGGGGAAGTAGTGGTCAAATGGAGGAGTCTCCTGTCAAGCTTGCACAAGCCACACCGGTAATACAAACCGGTGAGAAACGCAAAAGGTACAAAATTGTGGCTAGGCGTACTAGAATGCCAAGAACACGACCACCCTCAAGGTCTAAAAGCGGCCAGACTGAAGAACCATCAAAAAGTGAAACCCCTGTCAAACTAAAACCACAAATCCCCTCTTCGTCTAAACCCACAAACAAGCCAACTCGAAAATCAGCCCGAATTGCTTTCCACTCCACACCTCGTCCTGCCAACCAGTCATCCCCTGTTGTTGAGAAAATTGATTCCTCCTCTGAGCCTTCATCAGATAGCGACACTGAGAACACTACCTTCAAACAGGGCACTACCGTGTTCTCAGAGTCCTCAGAGGATAAGCCTCTGCCTGCACCAAAATCAACCTCCTCTTTACCCTCCAAACCATTACCACTCAAAACTCCCAAGAGAAAAGCCTCTCTCAAACACGCCTCCACCCAAGACCCTCCTACTGAGCCTCAACCTAAAAGAGCCAAGAAGTCTACCCCGTCTGCAATCTCAGCCAAACTGACTCAACTGCTTCAGAGACGGGTAGTCGGGGGCAAAATTATCAAGGTAAAATATTTTGAGGAACAGGATCTGGGGGTGTTTCTGCACAAGCTGCGTGCACAGGGGTGGTATGAGCTATTTACAAACACCCAGCTGGGGTGTTCTGTGCATGAGTTGGCAGAGTTCTATGCCAACTACACTGTCACCGAAGGAGTGGTGACAAGTATTGTTAATGGACAACAGCTTCGCTTTGATGCGAAGATATTAGGGGAAATTCTGGGGATTCCCTCCACGGGCTTTGATATATATGTGAGAGAAGACAAGACTATTCTAGGGACAGCCAGGCTGCTGGAGCTCGCCCAAAAATTTAGCCAGCAATCAAGCCTCCAAACACCCAAGTTCGTGAAGAAAGGGGACATGACATCGCTCCATCAATTGATATTCTAGTTTATTATCAAGAATGTCATTCCTCGGGGCCAGGGTCGCAATCTTGCCGATGCCATGGATCAGTGTCTTATGGACCTGATGGACAAGGAAGAGCAAATCAACCTTCCTACCATTATGGTTCGACATATTGCAAGAATTGCAAACACCTCCAGGGAACATGACCTGGGGTATGGTTTCTTCCTGACTAGTGTCTTTGAGCATTTTGGGGTGACTCTACAGAAGAAGGTGGGAGCTCAGTTCATCGATGAGATTGGGAGTAACACCCTTATGGGGTGTGGGTATACCTTTGATTGAGGGGTCTGCCTCAGAACAGGGGACCAGAACACCCCGTCCTCCTGTTCCTGGCAGTTCCTCACCAAGCTTGAGGCTGCTTTGGAAGAAAACTCTCGACTCAGTGCTGAGCTTACTGCGGTAAAGGCTGCCCTGGACGAGGAAAAGGCTCTCAATGCAAAATGCCATGAAGATATCCTCGCCCTTCTCTCTTCCCTCTCAGCAAAATTTTCCCCTCCTGCTCTCTGATCACCCCCATCTGTTGTTCTCATAGCCTATTCTCACTTCTCTTGGTTATCCTCTCTTGCCAGTTTGTACTTTCTGTTGCACTTGATTGGTGAATGACAGGTTATCTTGTTTTTTGATTGGCTTTGCCTTGCTTGCTTTCTGTTGTGAATTGCTTGTGTGTGACTAGGATGGCCAATCTCATTACCATACTAACACACTTGAGTGTACCACCTGTTGACTTTCCTCCATTACCCAAGTGGTGGTGATAGCAAACACCCTATGTTTGACGGTTCGCCCCTACTTTTTAATGATGCCAAAAGGGGGAAGATAGGATGACCAATATTGTTTTAGTTTTGCCATGGACGAGTTAAATTTCTTACACTTTTTCGATACTGACTGCTTCATGTGAATTGTCGGTCCTATAAATAATTGGCACTAATCACTTCAATTGTCCTTGAAAGTCAATATGGTCACTTGGTTTGTCATCATCAAAAAGGGGGAATTTGTTAGAATGTATAAGGTTTTGATGATAACAAATCCAAGTGTTGTAGTAGTTGTTGTTGTTCCAAATAGGCTTTACCAACAGGGTCTTACTGCTGTTTTTTCAATATATTAAAACTGCTTGACTAATGGTTTATCAAGAACAGGTACTCAAGTCAGCGATGTAAGAACAACCATGAGGAACAGGCTCTGTAAGGTGTTTGAAACATGTCCTGTGAAGTGTTTGAAGCATAGGATATAAGTGCAGCCGTGAGGAACAGGTTCTGTGAAGTGTTTGCAGCAGATTCGTCTCTCTACAAGATGACTAGTGGTTACAACAAGATGTCTTGATTTAATTTGATTTTATATTTTTAGACTCTTGTTAATATGCCAATCAGAAACTCTTAACTTACCACTTACTTGAAACGGTTTTGTTTTCTTTTGGTAAATATTTCGGATCACCCTTCAGAACAATCCTGGAAACAGGGTGATCAGGGTGTTTCCAGAATAAGCTGCGAAAAAACTGTTTTGCACGATTTTTATCTTTTGAATTTTGAGCAGCTTCTTCAAGGATTTGCAAGAAAGATTTTTTATGGAGTATCTTACCCCTTATCCTAAAAATGGTTATTAAAATCTAAGGGGATTTGCAAAATCTTTTTGAATAAAAAGAATATCCAATTTTTGGCAAGTGGATAAGGTTGTTGAGAAAAACATGGGCTAGTTGCTGAGAATCACCGCCTTATGCACACGGTTTAGGAAGTGTTTCCAGCTCATGTTTCCTCATCCCTTGTGGCTAAAGAATTCTATATTCTTTAGGGATTTTAGTTTCCAAAAATTTGAGGAATTGTTTTTCCAAGCACTATATAAAGTCGCTTCTTAGAACGATAGAAGCATCGGTTTTCAAAAAGAAAAATTCAGTATTTATGAGCTTAAAAGTTTGAAAAGAAAACTGTGTCTAGTGAGTGAGTTATTTGAGCTTTCAAAGTTGGCATACTAGGATTTCATTGTACCCCATATTAGCTTAGTTGAGAAGCATTGTAATAGGGTGTTTTTTCTTTATACTCTTCTTTCACAAAAGTGAGTTGAGTGTGTGTCCAAATCAAGGGGATTTTGGACGTGGGGTAACCTGTCTTAGGGAAGACGGTTACGTGGGTTGCAATTTGTAACAAGGTGTGTTACTATTGTAACGTGATTAGCCTGTTTAGTGAAGTGTTTAAATCCTACACGAGGTAGGTCGTGGTTTTTAACCTCAGTTGGGCTAGAGGTGTTTTCCACGTAAAAATCCTGTGTCCATTATTTCCGCATTCAATTTTGTTGGATTTTCGCTTCTACTTATCTCAGGAACAACCTGTGCGAACAGGGTCTAAGACTGTTTGCCAGCAACTTGAGAAAATCGGACACCACAATTCACCCCCCTCTTATGGTTGTGTACTCTCTAAATCAACATTGATGCTTAACTACTTAATCTTATGATCTAGTACCTGGACTGGGTGCTCGTGAAATACAAGACCCTCAATGACAGCAATGGGTTTGATTATAACAGCGTGATCAGGATATGAAATGTATTGCCTGAGTTGTGAGGTAAGGAACATGTTATGTACTTGTTTGAGTTATCTAGGCAGATCCGGTGGACAAGCTATGGAATTCGGCCTTTCAATAAACTGACATGGTCTAAAAGATCTTGACTGCAATTTAGTTTGCAGTTCAACCTCCTTACACCCTTAATTGATGAAACTTTCTGAAAAACTTTGCTATATACATGAAAGTCCAGGAATCTCCTTCTTTTATCAACATAGCGTTTCTATAGCTTTCAAAAGGATATTTTCAGAAATCTTCTGACATGTGTCACCTTATTAAACGCTGGAGAAGATCTTCATAACCCATAAGATGATTTATTGTCAATGTCTGCCGTCAGTTTGTCCTGATGTTTAATAAAGGATTTTCTGCTAGTGCTATCACAACGTTGACTGTTGGGAGTTCCCTACTGTCTTCAAATGCAAATGTTGGTCATAGGTCGTGAAGTACTACAGGCTCCAACTTAGAAGAGTTGACCCATTGATATTTTTAGATGCTTGCCCATCTGTTTCAGGATGATAAGAACTGCAAAAGTTCAATCTAATTATAAAGGCTCTTTGAAGTGCTTGCCATAACAGGCTTAAAATCTCTGATCTCGATTAGACACTATATTTGAGGGAATCCCATGACAAAGTCCATTGAAATTGAATCCCTTTCTCAAGATTGTGCTTCATTCTTTGGAGCTCAGGATCACTATCCTAATTCACTCTAATTTCCTCCACTAGGGAGGGCTGTAAGGTAAGCGCCGGCAATTGAACATTCTCCTTCTTGTTTAACACTAATTGAATGTCCAAGACCTCAAGCTCTCTCATGAGATTTAGTTGCGTAATCACTACAGTGTACAAGGTATGTTGCGCCTTCCTATTTAGGGTGTCTGCCATAACATTTCCCTTTCTTGGTTGACATTGGATCTGCTATAACTGATTGAGCTTCTTCTGAGTGAAGATGTACTTGAAGCTTTGATGATCAGCATTGATTCTTGCATGGTACCCCATATAAATAATGTCTCTAAATTTTCAATATAAAAACTAGAGAATAGGGTAATTCTTCTCATAAGACTTGAGTTGTTAGATGGCATAAGCTACCACTCTATCTTCTTGCTAACTTTATACCTTGCTTCGACAAATTGGTCAGGGACGACAATATTTGTCAAATCCTTCCTGAACTCGATAAGTCCATGCTAAACTCAAACAGTTTCTAGGCATAGTGCATTGGTGGGTGTTGGGCACTCTGTAACCGCTTTTAGCTTTTGCAAATCAACCTTAATCTCTTCCTTTGAAACCATATGCTTCATAAATACCATTGCTTCTAATCAGTACATATGTTTTTTGTATTTGTTATGTAATTGATGTCCCTTCAAGGCCTACAACACTATCCTCAAATGTAACACTCCTCTACCTTCCAGGGATGTCACACCGCCAGAATCCCCCCAGGGAGACCCCTAAGCCTGTCGTAACTATTGACTTTCTTAAAGAATTCTACCTAACCCCAGTTTAGTTAGGGAATTTCTACAAAGAAACTGCAAGAGCTCCGTCTGTAATCGTAACGTTTGAAAAGTTCGCATTGCGAACTAAAGGGGGTTACCTGTGAGTTTACAACAAAATTTAACAAAAAGTCAAAGTTTCCCATAAGTCACACACTCGGGGTTGAAGCTTATGCCTTTACAAAGACTTATTCGAATAATTTACATAAGTTTACACTACCAGAGCCACAACATGCTCGATTCATGCACTTCTTCAACCAAAACATTAATTCAGGCAGCTTCACAACATTGCATCACAGGTACACCTGCAAGAATGACTGGCAGTCCTAGAAGGTAGACAGTTCTTTCATTCATTCATCACCTAGGGGGGAAAAGAAAAGAAAGAAAATGGAGTGAGCCACCACATGCTCAGTGAGTGTTCCTCCACTCCTCAAAACAAAACCTTTACAAGCAATATTACTCATAATATTCACTTAACAAGCAGTTAAGTAATACTAACATAGTATTAAGCTACATATCACAAAACGTAGGTTCTTGGCTAGACATTCAAGCATGATAGATTCTTAGTTCAAATGACGTTAGCATGTTATGAACTTGCTTACATATCTCGTGATTCTAAAACATAAACATTGGATGCACTATCACTTACATACTCAATATGCATTTTTAAATGTCATTATGTGATGCACTATGAAAAGCATGGTCATACACACTACTTGAAGCCACATATATCCATGTTTAGAACCCTTTTTTGTTAGGCACGTGTAGAAACTTTCCCTTCCTTCTTTGGATTATCAAGCAATATTACTCATACTAACCATGCATCAAGCATTTTTATATTATCAATCATCACTTTAAGCTATATGGCACCCTCGTAGGCTATTTACATATCAAACATTCATTCATTTTGGAGAGATGCCTTCGTTCATGAAACTTTTAACATACTATAAACTTTCTTTCTCAATTCATGCACTTTGAATTAGACAGATTTGATTTAGAAAAGGATGAGGCCACATGACTTTAGGATCCACATTCAAACATGCTTAAGAATCATTTCATTAAACATTCATTGAAAACTTTCTTTCTTTCATTGAAAGCATTTTCTTAACCTCTTGAGGTTCTTGTTCTTTTAAAAGAGATTTCATTTCGTATTCGTCGTACAACGACCCTTATAAACTTTTCACACTTCAGTCCATATAGCCTCTTAAGGCCCGTAAAAACTTTCTTGTCTTTCAAAACACTTGAAATGGCAAGATGCCAACTGCTTTACTTATCAGGAAAATACATCTAGTATAAGATCATTACAGGGTGCTGATTGGGTGAGATCTTTTCTCAAATCCCATAGTGAGGCCTAACACTCACACTAAGCTCTTACTCCCGGGATGGCTACATATAACATATCAGACCTTTACATTACCCTCGTTAGGGTCTTCTAGGGTCTCTCAGTACCAGGACTTATCCCCTAAGATAACATCATTCATATCGTATCATATTATCCGCAGTACATTATCTTAGCCAACTTAAAGCGTATGGGCCATAATGGCTAATAACTTTGTTGTTTCTTCTGGTAAAATCACTTATGATACAACTCACACTTTCATAAAAACGTTTTAGGGATTCCCCCGTTCAGGTAGGTTTACTCCCAAATGCTGTTGGTGTAGCTAAAATAGGCCATTGCTTGCTATTAATCATGGCTATTATTAGTTTGAAAACACGAGAAACATTCTTTGTCAAATCACCACACTTTCACACATAATCCATCTTAGACATATAAAAGGGAAAGGGGTTTACACGTCTCACATTCAAACACTTCATAATCATTTCAACAACACAATGAGCCACATATGGCCTCGCAATCTACACTATTACGGTTAACTCAGAACCCAGGCTCCCTCCTCACAAGCGCCATACCACAAGAACCTCGAACCACTCATAGTTCTTCCTCAAACCATCCAACTACCATCTCGGTTTCAATTTCACAATCTAGCATCCTAATCATTATGATATACTGAAAAGTGATACATAACTTATGCAACTTACCAATGCTGGACTTATCGATTAAACAACTAACAATTAGCAGAGTGCTGCAACCAACCGTTATAACCATGCACACACACACACACACACACACACACACACACAGAGATATATATATATATATATATATATATATATATATATATATATATATATTATGTATATATATATATATATATATATATATATATATATATATATATATATATATATATGCATATAAGCATTCATACGAACTTAACTTGAAACGGACGTCTAATATGTTAGGTTAGCCTAACTAAGCATGAAACATGATTGCATTCCTGTATGGAAGTTAGGGGACATAAACATGCTCAGTTCGTCATCCAAATACTATGTCTAAAGCTATTGTACAAGCATAATTCAACTAAATGGACAAGCGTTGATTCGGGCATTCATTCATTGACTCTAAGTTACATTTAGCCTATTACGTCATTTAAGCATATGACGTTTCGCAGCGTTCGTCTATCACACCATGGTTACTAAGCCGGCCTAATTATGTCATTCAAGCTTAACATGAGTCTAGTCTCTATTTGAGCATGAAACGATTCACTATTTAGGCAAATGTGGTCATTTAGACATAATACGATTCAAGCATTTTACTAAGCATGCTTATTTATACCATTTAAGCTTAACATGAATCGAATCTCTATTTAAGCATAAAACGATTCACTTATTTAGGCTAATTTGGTCATTTAGGCATGATACGATTTAAGCGTTTTACTAAGCATGCTTATTTATACCATTCAAGCTTAATATGAATCGAATCTCTATTTAAACATAAAGCGATTCACTTACTTAGGCTAATTTGGTCATTTAGGCATAATACGATTCTAAGCATTCGTTTATCATATCAATGTTGCTAGTCGAACCTATTTGGGTCATTTAGACATAATACGCTTTTAGGCATTCGTTTACCATGTCGATGTTACTATTCGAGTCGACCTTTCAAACATGCATTAACTAAATATACTAAACTTGATTCTAAACATGCATAGCTTACTTCGAACCAAACTTTCAGGCTCGTGTTAACTGAATGTACTAAAATCGATTCTAAGCATTCATATTTCGTTTCGGAACTATTAATTAGGCATGAGCTAACTAAACATGCTTGAATCGATTATAAACAGGCATAATTCATTTCGAAGCCATTTTTCAAGCATGAACTAACTGAGCTAACATGCATCGATTCGAAGCGTCATTCATTGTCTCGACATTGCATTTCAAGCCTATTTAAGTCTCCTCTCACCGGCGACGCGTGGCAGACGACGGTGATGCCAAACGCCGACCAGCGGTTGCCGGTGAGAGGGAGAGAGAGAGCGAGAGAGCAAGCGTTTGAGAGAGAGAGGAAGGGGCCGGGGGTCACGAGTTCTCCTCAGACCCGATTTAGCCCCCCTTTTCCAATTTCCTTTCTCTTTTTTTTTTAATTTTGTGGCTCAATTAACAGATACAGCTAGGTTCTAGTTCCAAACCCATTAGTGATCAGACTAAACTCGAGTTGAAACGTCCTACAACTCACATTTTAATTTAAACTCCGGGAATCGACCAAATAAAAACGAAAATGATTTTAAAAACTCGGGTTAGCATCGATTCAATAAATTTATAAATAAGTAACATCAATAATAACATAAATCGTAAAGTCATCATTTTTAATGAAATTAATCGTTAAAGATGCACGCAGTTCGTTTAACACCCTTGTTGAAAAATAATTCAAACGTCGATTCATAAATTTAGCAAGTAAAATAGTTGGTCAGCAGTAGAATGAAAGTGCGGCCCTGACACTCTCCCCCCTTAAAAAATTTCGTCCTCGAAATTATTTACCTGATGGAATTAGCGTGGGATATTTTTCACGCATTTCACCTTCTAATTTCCAAGTAAATTCTGCCACCTTGTGATGTTTCGATAACACTTTAACATACCAAATGTTTCTATTTCTGGGTTTCTTCTCCTTTTTCTCCAAAATTCGAATGGGTATTTATTCTTAATCATCACCTTATTTAGCTCTCGATAGTCAATTCATAACCTCAGATTTCCATCCTTCTTTTTCATAGAAAGCAGTGGTGCTCCTTAGGGTGAAACACTAAGTTGAATTAACCCCTTGTCTAGTAACTCCTGTTCTTTTGCACTTTTCATGTTCCGACGGTAGTATTGGGCATCCATCAGGGTTTTTAGCTGCTCCCAGGTTAAAGCTGGTTCACCAGCTCGGGGTTTAATAGTACCCCACCAGAATTCTGCCTCCTTTTCAAACTGATGGGTTGCTAGGCGCACCTTAGAGCCTTCAGGGCAGTACATTACCTCGAATAAGTTCTCCATTCTTCTCAACCATTCCTCATATGCAAGGGGGTCAGTTCCATCACTAAACTTTGGTGGTTTTAACTTGTTAAATTGACAGATTATTTCGAAGGTGGTTGACTCCGCCACTGGTTCCCTTCGAGGAGGCATTGGCTACACAACTGTTTATGCAAAGTTGCTAAATTTTATGTATGAAAATAGATTGTCAAAGGCATCTAAGAGCATAGTACAATATTAGATAGCATTCATAATTTTTAAGTGTTGGTGCGATCCTACTCTGATCGCACGAACGCTTCTTTTTCCTTACTAAAAACACGCATTCACTGTTCACGAAACATAGGGGTAATACAGGGTACGCGAAGCTTGGAAGTTATCTAAAAGTTTCTAACAGACTAACGCCTTGGGGAGGAAAGAAACTAGGTGGGTACACTGGCTATGACTTATTTAGATACAGTACATACATTAGCGACTTTAGGATACACATGACTCCAAACATCACTTGAGGAATTTTCCTCAGGAGGGTCGTCCATCACCGGCTCATTCGAGCCTTCAGACTCAACTGGGGCTAGTAGGTCCCACAGCACAAAAGTTGGGAAGTACTCCACATCGAGCGCTCCATCCACCATCTCTCTCATTCTCAGCATCGTAGCCTGCCAGCCACGGGGATATTGTGCACCAAAGGAATCTATCCAGTGTACCCACATTGTGGCTACGCATTTGTATCGCTTCGCCTAAGGGTTTTCCACGAACAAAAGCCTCATTTGGTGATGTTCGATTTGATTTTTTTCGACTATTGTGATTGGTAGTTGTTGGACAGCAGCGAGAGCAATTAAAGCCGTATTGACCAGTTGAATGACGGCATCGCTCCTCTCCAAGGGGGTATCTCCTAAAGAATCCACCCGTTCTTCTGCTAATATTAGGAAGTCTACTAGTCCTCTAAAGGTGAATGGTGTGTAAGCTCCCATATGTACATGAAATAGACGGAGGATGGAGATGACTTCACTCCATCTTCGTGTGTAAGGCATCGCTCGGATGAACTTGTAAGTCCAGCGGTTTTGAGTGACCCGTAAGGGTCTCCACTGGTTACTCCTAACCATTGCTTCCTAAAAGATTATTGCGGTCCACGCAGCTAGCCAGAATGGAAGATACTCAAAATCATTGATGCTAAACACCATCCTACGTCACCGCACTGGGTTAGGAACAAACTAGCAAGCACGTATTTGTCTGGGAGTCCTACGCCATGTTTCTAGTTTGTGCACACAAGTATGCAAAGCGAGCACATTACAAGCTCAAGTAAACATTTTAAAGCACATATTTCACACACTGATATTCCTAAAGTCACATCTAGATGCATATGCAACCTATGACTCTAATACCACCCAATGTAACACCCCTCTACCTTCCAGGGATGTCACACTGCGAGTATCCCCCGAGGGAGACCCCTAAGGCTGTCGTAACTATTGACTTTCTTAAAGAATTCTACCTAACCCTAGCTTAGTTAGGGAATTTTTGGAACAAAACTACAAGAGTTCCATCTGTAATCGCAACATTTGAAAAGTTCGCATTGCGAACTAAAGGGGGGTACTTGTGAGTTTACAACAAAATTGTAAAGCTTGTCGAGAGCTACAAATTTAACCACTACTTCGGTTATTAAATACTTTTTATAGCATAAGGAAGTCGGGATCGATCCACGAGGAAAGATTGTTTCAAAAAGACTAGCTTAATTCTAAATGATTTTACTAATCCAATTTATTAAATCTAATCTTAATAATTCTAAAATAATTAAAGTCTAATGAATAAAAATCTAGAAATACACCCAATGATGTTCCTAAATATTCTGGTTTATATCCTAGAAATAAAATAGTAAAAAGTTTCCCTAAATAACTTAGAAAAACAAAATCAGAATAATAACTGAAATTCTAATTAAAATTCAAAAAACAATTAATAATCAGAGAAATAAATATTAAAATTATCAAACCGTAACCTAAAACATTATACTTCAGGTCTACGAGCTTATAAACTCTAAACTGCATCTACTTTATTTCAGAAAAATCAGATCAGAAAATTCGCACAGAATATTCAGCAGAATAATAAATCTAAAATTAGAAATAAAATAATCAGCATAAATATAAATACGAAATTAATCAAGAAAATTACCCTAATCCTAGGACATAATTTTCTGGACTTAACAACACCTAAAAGTCGTGAATTAAAAATTAAAATCGAAATTTTTAGAATTAATAACCTGAAAACCTGCACATATCAATTTCACAAAATAATTCTGGAAAATTAACAAATAACTTCCAAAAATTACGAAATTAAATATGGGCAGACTAGGACACTATATAAACTCTAGGAACCAATAAAAATCAAAAACGAACAAAAATAACTATTTTTAATCTAATTTCTAACAAACTGATAATTAAAGACTAAAATTGATTATAAATTAATCTGAAATTATAACCACTCTAAAAATCAAAATCTAAGCTATCTCAAATTACCTAGACACTCCTAAAAGACTGTACTTTTGGGAGGGGGGCCGATTGAAATTATATTGAAGCTAATAAAAATAAAACAACAATTAACAAGCTCATCAAATTAACTCTAAGCAACAAATAATGATCAAAAGTTGTCAAATTTATGAAGAATACTTAGTATAATCTCAATCCACTATGCAAATTAATATTTATCATTAACACACAAGTTAATTTCATTCATGAGTTAAGCTGTAGAAGACATCCACCAGCGGCTCTTCCCCGTTTTTCGTTAGATTCTAGTTTAATTAGGTCCAACCCTAATATAAACCCTACTAGTTTTGATAACCCTCACACCAGCGCAAGAATTTAATCAAACTAGAGCATTAAGAATTAGAAAAACATCATTTAATACTTTGTAACCAATTTACCAGCAAATCGATTTAACAAAGATCTAAAACGATTATCTAATTAAAAGAGATGAGTTTGAGCCATCCATGATTAATTAGGGTGATACCTAAGCCTAAAAGACTATAACTTTTACGTATTATAATCTTCTAAACTATCAATCGAAATTGTATTTAATCAACTAGCATGCATTCTAATCGATTCAACACAAATTTCATAAACGATAAACGCTAATCGCTAAAGAATCATGAATATAAATCAACTAGGCATTAAAGCATAAAACTTGTTTCAAAATAATTAATTTAGCATGGCTTCAAGAAGATTATACTAAGCATAAAAAAATTACTCACTCATATTAAAATTAACATCACAAAATTTACCCAAATAAATCATGTTTAATAATCAACTAAACAAAAAAATAAAAAAATAAAAAAATCAAAATAAAATAAGAAGGAAAAGGGGATTGCTGTGGCTTGTGATGTGAGGAGATGATGGTGAGGATAGGATGATTACTATGGTGAGGAAGAAGTGTGAATGAAGAGGATATGAAGTGTGATGGAGATTAAGATGGTGATGAATGATGTTTTATGGTGAAGGAAGAGAGGAAGGCTATCGTGGAGATGATGAAGATGGAGCTGCGTTGGTCGGGGTTCAAGAAGGGTGCCGTAGGGTGAGAAGATTGATGGTGAGGTTATGATGGATGAAGTGATGAGGAGGATGGTTGATATATATAGAGAGGAAAGGAGAGGTGTGATTAGGATTAGTAATTAGGGTTTCCTTCTTCCTTTCTTCCTTAGATTTCTTCTCCCTCAAGACTTCTAGTTCTTCACCAACTCTTAAAATTCTAGCCCAATGAAATAATTATGGAAATAATATTCTCCATAATTATTATTTTTGAACCGTCTTTATAGCCAAGCGTGTAAAACTCGAGCTTCAACGTTCTCTCTTCTCCTCTTTATTAAATTAATACTAACCTGAAAAATATATAAAATAAAGTAAATTAGACGCAATAATATATATAATATAATCAAAATAATTATTAAAACAATGCATGATTTTTGACTTAACAAATTCCCCCACACTTAGACTTTGGACGTCCTCGTGTAAAGAAATCTTAGACTCGACCTAAAAATTGACTCTCTTCCTTTCTTATAAAGTCATGCATAACTATAATATTCATACTAGGTCTTGGCTTGCTTTAAAAACAGTTTTATTGAAAATTAAATAGTTTTTCCTCCTATAAGTGAATAACTACTAGACATTTAACTGCCATCAGAGAGTTTATTCATCAGCCTCACAACATTTCCTTAATGAAATAACAAGATCAATGATTATCCATCTCTTTTAAATATGCATAAACCGATCGAGAAGTCTAAAAAATTTAAGATAGAAAAATTTAGGCATGGTTTGGCTATAAAGACAATTGAATTAGATAGAATAACTCATTGAATTGATTCAAAACTTGCCTTGTAATTATTTTTCTCTTCTTCTTCTTCTTCTTATCTTTCAAACTTCACTTGCGCACATATTCGAGGCCCATATAGGGTCTTAGAAATTAAGCACTCCCTGTCTCACACTCACCCAAATAGAGGTGCGGGAGCAAACAATTCATTCTCATCTTATTATTTCTTCATTTTATTGGCTTACTAGTATGGGAAGCAAGCTTTCCAGTGGCCATATTGCCTCAAAGGGTAACACCCAGTAGCGCATGCCTCAAAGGGGTATTTGTCATTGCCAACTTTGAATCTCTTTTCTCTTTTATTCCTTTTTCATAGAGGAAAAATAGACAAGTAAAATCACAATTTTAATGAGTTATTCAACTAATTCAATAGTCTAGGAGATGGGCCAAATCATTTGATTACCTTTGAATCGGATATATTACATGACCCAATAAGATGGATAATCAAGAGAGTTACTCATTAAAAAGATGTATGAGGATCAACTCAAACTTCTCTAAAGGATAACTATTATGCCTAGAAGTCTTCACTTATAAAAGAATAAACTACAAAATAGCTAATAAAACCCAAAAAAAAAAAAATTTTTCCCTAAACAAGCAAGCCTAGCATAAACTCATATCATGCATTATTTATAAGAAAAGAAATTTTTTTTTTGATTTTCTATTTTTTTAAGAATAAAAACTGCAGAAATTAAATGCAGAATGCACCCCTCCACACTTAATTCATGCATTGTCCCTAATGCATGCAAAAAGATGAAAATAATGAAAATAAAAGCAAAATTAAATGGATACTTCCCTAAAAACGTTGGGTTACCTCCCAACCAGCGCCTTTGTTTATAGTTGTTGGCTCGACTTCATGAAACTTCTGGATCCTCTAGTTGGATCTCTTCCAATAATTCAACATTAATCTGGTAAAACACTTTTTGAAACTTAGCATGATCAAGACTCTTAGTAAGCACAGTCAAAAATTCATCTTCGTTGGATAAGTCATAAATATTTTGGGGCAACTCATCAATAACGTCAAGTGCATATACGTAATTCACATCAACAGGGAATCTCATGGCATCAAAAATATTAAATTTAATCATTTCACCATCAAATTTCATAGTTAATGTTCCTTCATACACATCAATTTTAGTTCTAACTGTTTTCAAAAATGGTCTGCCAAGTAAGATGGGAATATCATGACATGCATCACCCATGTTCATCACATAAAAATCAGCAGGAAATACAAGTTCATTTACTTGGACTAAGATATCCTCTAACACTCCGTCTAGGTGAATACTGCTCCTATCAGCTAATTGAATCACTATACCAGTTTTCTTTAATTTGCCTAGGTTCAGTTTATCATAAACGGATCTAGGCATAATATTAATAGAGGCACCTAAATCAAGCATAGCTTTATCAAAGCAAAGGTTTCCTATTTTGCAAGGAGCAGAAAACACACCAGGGTCTTTACACTTAGGGGGAAGTTTTCTTTGAAAAACAGCAGACACATTTTCCCCTACACTTATCTTCTCATTACCAGTGAGCTTCTTCTTGGTAGTGCATAATTCTTTTAAGAATTTAGCATAACGAGGCACCTGTTTAATGGCATCAAGGAGAGGTATATTAATTTCTACCTTCCTTAATGTCTCTAAGATCTCTTGGTTAGCTTCATTCACCTTAGAAGTAGGGTTTCTAAATCTACTAGGAAAGGGTGGAATTAGTTTATAAGGTTCTCTTTTCTTCTCTCCTATTTCCTTAGTAGTTTGATTAGAATTAGTGTCTAACTTTGGTATAGCCCATTTAATCTCTAACTTAGGTTCTAATTCTCTACTCTTCCTAGGTTCTTTTAACTCTTTCCCACTCCTGATTGTTATGGCACTAACATTCTCTTTAGGGTTAGGGTAAGGCTGAGATGGGAACCTATTTTGCATTTGAGCCTGCAGGTTGCTAACTATGATATCAGTTGTAGTTTGTTTCTCTTGAACCTGCTTAAGAGTTGTCTCCAAAATCTAGAACCTATCATCCATCTTCTTGAGGACTTGTTCCAGTAGAAAGTTGGTCCTGTCCTGGTTAGAAAGTTGATGAGAGGGTTGGTCAGAACTAGGTGGATTAGGCTTAGGGCCATACCTAAGGTTAGGGTGGTCTCTCCATCCTTCATTATAAGTATTCGAATAGGGATCATACCTCCTTTGATCTTGGTTAGAGTAAAGAGCATTAACATTACCTTCTTGTAGAGTAGGACATGCATTAGTAGAATGCCCCTCTAGACAATAAATACCACATATTACTGCTTTTTGAATACCCCCAGTAATAATCTTATTTAACATAGCAGTAATGTGAGATAACTGATTCTCTAGAGATGTAGAACCTATCTCATTTACCCTTTTAACTTGTGAGTCCCTAGTACCAAACTGCTGAGTATTTTGGACTATTAAATTAAATAGATTTCTAGCATCAGCTGGTGTTTTATTAATCAGAGCCCCCCACTAGCAGCATCAACTATATTACGATCCATAGGAAGCAAACCCTCATAAAAATATTGAATCAATAGTTGTTCAGTTATTTGATGTTGGGGATAACTAGCACATAACTTATTAAATCTTTCCCAGTACTCACAAAAGGTTTCCCCATTCATTTGTTTGATTCCACATATTTCTTTCCTAATAGATCCAATATGGGATGCAAGAAAAAACTTTTCTAGAAATGATTTATGCAATGCAGTCCATGTAGAAAAAGATCCAGCAGGTATATAATATAACCAGTTCTTAGCATTACCAAGCAAAGTAAAGGGAAAAGCCCTTAGTCTAATTTGGTCTTCAGGAATTCCTTCAGGCGCCATAGCAGAGTAGGTAATAAGGAATTCACTAATGTGTCTATATGGATCCTCTCCAACCAATCCATGAAACTTAGGTAATAAATTAATAAATCCTGAGTTTAATTTCAAAGGCTTATCTAAAACAGCATAAGTAATGGACATTGGTTGGGTTTTTAAGTTAGGAGCAGCAAGTTCTCGAAGAGTAGACATGCTTACCTCTTTAACCCTAAAATTTATTAGGTTAGACTGACTCTCTTTGTTTTCAGCTTTGAATGCTTGTTCCTTGCTCTCTCCAATTTCCTTACCACTCCTTAATTTCATATACTCCTTGAAATCTAAAAAGAATAGAATCAAAAAACTAGAGTTATAATAAAACAAGCAAAAGTAGCAAAATTAAATAGAGGTAAACTAGCAATTTAGTTTTCTTTCCCCGGTAACGGCGCCAAAATTTGTAAAGCTTGTCGAGAGCTACAAATTTAACCACTATTTTGGTTATTAAATACTTTTTATAGCATAAGGAAGTAGGGATCGATCCACGATAAAAGATTGTTTTAAAAAGGTTAGTTTAATTCTAAATAATTTTACTAATCTAATTCATTAAATCTAATCTTAATAATTCTAAAATAATTAAATTCTAATGAATAAAAATCTAGAAAAACACCCAATGATGTTCCTAAATATTCTGGTTTATATTCTGGAAATAAAAAAGTTCCCTAAATAACTTAGAAAAATAAAATCAGAATAATAACTGAAATTCTAATTAAAATTCAAAACACCAATTAATAATCAGAGAAATAAATATTAAAATTATCAAACAGTAATCTAAAACATTATACTTCAGGTCTACGAGCTTATAAACTCTAAACTGCATCTACTTTATTTCAGAAAAATCAGATCAGAAAATTAGCACAGAATATTCAGTAGAATAATAAATCTAAAATTAGACATAAAATAATCAGCATAAATATAAATACGAAATTAATCAAGAAAATTACCCTAATCCTAGGACATAATTTTCTAGACTTAACAACACCTAAAAATCGTGAATTAAAAATTAAAATCGAAATTTTCAGAATTAATAACCTAAAAACCTGCACATATCAATTTCACAAAATAATTGTGGAAAATTATCAAATAACTTCCAAAAATTACGAAATTAAATATGGGCAGACTAGGACACTATATAAACTCTAGGAACTGATAAAAATCAAAAACGAACAAAAATAACTATTTTTAATCTAATTTATAACAAACCAATAATTAAAGACTAAAATTGATTATAAATTAATCTGAAATTATAACCACTCTAAAAATCAAAATCTAAGCTATCTAAAATTACCTAGACACTCCTAAAAGACTGTACTTTTGGGAGGGGGGTCGATTGAAATTATATTAAAGCTAATAAAAATAAAACAAAAATTAACAAGCTAATCAAATTAACTCTAAGCAACAAATAATGATCAAAAGTTGTCAAATTTATGAAGAATACTTAGTATAATCTCAATCCACCATGCAAATTAATATTTATCATTAACACACAAGTTAATTTCATTCATGAGTTAAACTGTAGAAGACATCCACCAGCGGTTCTTCCCCGTTTTTCCTTAGATTCTAGTTTAATTAGGTCCAGCCCTAATATAAACCCTACTAGTTTTGATAACCCTCACACCAGCGCAAGAATTTAATCAAACTAGAGCATTAAGAATTAGAAAAATATCATTTAACACTTTGTAACCAATTTACCAGCAAATCGATTTAACAAAGATCTAAAGCGATTATCTAATTAAAAGAGATGGGTTTGAGCCATCCATGATTAATTAGGGTGATACCTAAGCCTAAAAGACTATAACTTTTACGTATTATAATCTTCTAAACTATCAATCGAAATTGTATTTAATCAACTAGCATGCATTCTGATCGATTCAACATAAATTTCATAAATGATAAACTTTAATCGCTAAAGAATCATGAATATAAATCAACTAGGCATTAAAGCATAAAACTTATTTCAAAATAATAATTTTGGCATGGCTTCAAGAAGATTATACTAAGCATAAAAAAATTACTCACTCATATTAAAATTAACATCACAAAATTTACCCAAATAAATCATGTTTAATAATCAACTAAACAAAAAAAATAAAAATAAAAATATCAAAATAAAATAAGAAGGAAAAGGGGATTGCTGTGGCTTGTGATGTGAGGAGATGATGGTGAGGATAGGATGATTACTATGGTGAGGAAGAAGTGTGAATGAAGAGGATATGAAGCGTGATGGAGATTAAGATGGTGATGAATGATGTTTTATGGTGAAGGAAGAGAGGAAGGCTGTAGTGGAGATGATGAAGATGGAGCTGCATTGGTCGGGGTTCAAGAAGGGTGCCATGGGGTGAGAAGATTGATGGTGAGGTTATGATGGATGAAGTGATGAGGAGGATGGTTGATATATATAGAGAGGAAAGGAGAGGTGTGATTAGGGTTAGTAATTAGGGTTTTCTTTTTCCTTTCTTCCTTAGATTTCTTCTCCCTTAAGACTTCTAGTTCTTCACCAACTCTTGAAATTCTAGCCCAATTAAATAATTATGGAAATAATATTCTCCATAATTATTATTTTTAAACCGTCTTTATAGCCAAGCGTGTAAAACTTGAGCTTCAACGTTCTCTCTTCTCCTCTTTATTAAATTAATACTAATCTGAAAAATATATAAAATAAAGTAAATTAGACGCAATAATACATATAATATAACCAAAATAATTATTAAAACAATGTATGATTTTTGACTTAACAAAAATTCAACAAAAACTCAAAGTTTCCCCTGAGTCACACACTTAGGGTTGAGGCTTATGCCTTTAGAAACACTTATTCGAATAATTTACATAAGTTTACACTACCAAAGCCATTACATGCTCGATTCATGCACTTCTTCAACCAAAACATTAATTCAGGTAGCTTCACAACATTGCATCACAGGTACACCTGCAAGAACTACTAGCAGTCCTAGAAGGCAGACAGTTCTTTCATTCATTCATCACCTGGGGGGGAAAAGAAAGGAAAGGAAATGGAGTAAGCCACCACATACTCAGTGAGTGTTCCTCCACTCCTCAAACAAAACCTTTACAAGTAAAATTACTCATAATATTCACTCAACAAGCAATTAAGTAATACTAATATGGTATTAAGCTACATATCATAGAACGTAGGTTCTTGGCTAGACATTCAAGCATGAGAGATTCTTAGTTCGAATAACGTTGGCATGTTATGAACTTACTTACACATCTCGTGATTCTAAAATATAAACATTGGGTGCACTATCACTTACATACTCAATATGCACTTTTAAATGTCATTACGTGATGCACTATGAAAACTGAAAAGCATGGTCACACACACCACTTGAAGTCACATACATCCATGTTTAGAACCCTTTTTCGTTAGGCACATGTAGAAACTTTCCCTTCCTTCTCTGGATTATCAAGCAATATTACTCGTACTGACCATGCATCAGGCATTTTTGTATTATCAATCATCATTTTAAGCTATATGGCACCCTCGTAGGCTATTCACATATCAAACATTCATTCATTTAGGAGAGATGCCTTCGTTCATGAAACTTTTAACATACTATAAACTTTCTTTCTTAATTCATGCACCTTGAATTAGACAGATTTGATTTAGAAAAGGATGAGGCCACATGAATTTAGGATCCACATTCAAACATGCTTAAGAATCATTTCATTAAACATTCATTGAAAACTTCCTTTCTTTCATTGAAAGCATTTTCTTAACCTCTTGAGGTTCTTGTTCTGTTGAAAGAGATTTCATTTCGTATTGGTCGTACAACGACCCTTATAAACTTTTCACACCTCAGTCCATATGGCCTCTTAAGGCCCGTAAAGACTTTCTTGTCTTTCAAAACACTTGAAATGGCAAGATGCCAACTGCTTTACTTATTAGGAAAATACATATGGTATAAGATCATTACAGGGTGCTCATTGGGTGAGATCTATTCTCAAATGCCATAGTAAGACCTAATGCTCACACTAAGCTCTTACTCCCGGGATAGGTACATATAATATATCGGACCTTTACATTACCCTCGTCAGGGTCTTCTAGGGTCTCCTAGTATCAGGACTTATACCCTAGGCTAACATCATTCATATCGCATCATATTGTCTGCAGCACATTATCTTAGCCAACTTAAAGCGTATGAGCCATAGCGGCTAACAACTTTGTTGTTTCTTCTGGTAAAATCACTTATCATATAACTCACACTTTTATAAAAACGTTTAAGGGATTCCCCCATTCAAGCAGGTTTACTCCCAAATGCTGTTGGTGTAGCTAAAATAGGTCATTACTTGCTATTAATCATGGATATTATTAGTTTGAAAATACGAGAAACGTTCTTTGTCAAATCACCACACTTTCACACATAATGCATCTTAGACATATAAAAGGAAAAGGGGTTTACACATCTCACATTCAAACACTTCATAATCATTTCAACAACACAATAAGCCACACATAGCCTCGCAATCCACATGATTGCGGTTAATTCACAACCCAGGCTCCCTCCTCACAAGCACCGTACCACAAGGACCTCGAACCACTCATAGTTCTTCCTCAAACCATCCAACTACCATCTCGGTTTCAATTTCACAATCTAGCATCCTAATCATTATGATATACTGAAAAGGATACACACTTACGCAACTTACCAATGCTGGACTTACGATTAAACAACTAACAGTTAGTCGAGCGCTGCAATCAACGGTTATAACCATATATATATATATATATATATATATATATATATGTGTGTGTGTGTATGCATATAAGCATTCATACGAACTTAACTTGAAACGGACGTCTAATATGTTAGGTTAGACTAACTAAGTATGAAACATGATTGCATTCATGTATGGCAGTTAGGGGATGTAAACATGCTCAGTTCGTCATCCAAATACTATATCTAAAGCTATTGTACAAGCATAATTCAACTGAATAGACAAGCGTTGATTCGGGCATTCATTCATTGACTCTAAGTTACATTTAGCCTATTACATCATTTAAGCATGTGACGTTTCACAGCGTTCGTCTATCACACCATGGTTATTAAGCTGGCCTAATTATGTCATTCAAGCTTAACATGAGTCTAGTCTCTATTTGAGCATGAAATGATTCACTATTTAGCCAAATGTGGTGATTTAGACATAATACGATTCAAGCGTTTTACTAAGCATGTTTATTTATACCATTTAAGCTTAACATGAATCGAATATCTATTTAAGCATAAACGATTCACTTATTTAAGCTAATTTGGTCATTTGGACATAATACGATTCAAGCATTTTACTAAGCATGCTCATTTATACCATTCAAGCTTAACATGAATCGAATCTCCATTTAAGCATAAAGCGATTCACTAACTTAGGCTAATTTGGTCATTTAGGCATAATACTATTGTAAGGTTTCGTTTATCATATCAATGTTACTATTCGAACCCATTTAGGTCATTTAGACATAATACGCTTTTAGGCATTCGTTTACCATGTCGATGTTACTATTCGAGTCGACCTTTCAAACATGCATTAACTAAATATACTAAAATTGATTCTAAACATGCATAGCTTACTTCGAACCAAACTTTTAGGCTCGTGTTAGCTAAATGTACTAAAATCGATTCTAAGCATTCATATTTTGTTTTGAAACTATTAATTAGGCATGAGGTAACTAAACATGCTTGAATCGATTATAAACAGGCATAATTCATTTCGAAGCCATTTTTCAAGCATGAACTAACTGAACTAACATGCATCGATTCGAAGCGTCATTCGTTGTCTCGACATTGCATTCCAAGCCTATTTAAGTCATTTTAGCATAATACGATTCAAGTTACTTTCAAGCAGCGATTTTCCACATAAATCGATTCGAACCAACTTAAGTATAACTGAAACACAGCTACAGCCTATAAACGGATTCTATACATTTCTAGGCTGAAATTAAAAACTAATTCAAGACATGCATAGCTAATGGCAGCAAGCGACGCCCTAGGTATACAGTCCGGTTGGCCATAAACGAGTATGAAATCATCTGGCAACACATTTTCATTCAATTCTTGACATTTCTAACTACTTTAGCTAACCCTAACCTGACACGCAACATCAATTTGCTGAAAACGTTTTTGAAAATAATAATAGCTTAGGAGGGGAGAAACACTTACCTGGATTAGCCTAATTTCAACTCAAACACCAACAATTGCACGCTCTAATCTGCTGAACTCAAACCCTAGCCCGAATGCTTACAAAACCCATACCTTAGCTCCCGATTTGGTGGTGTTTGAAGGTGATTTGGGTCGAATTCGACCCCCAAATATATAAGGGAGGTCATTTATGGTGTGGGTGGCCGGATTCCGGCATGTGGGTGGTCGTTTTCGAGCGGTAGATGCGTGGTTTTCTGGGTGGTTTGGCCGTGCGAAGTGTGAGAAGGAGAGTGGGGTGGGGGACGGTCGGCGACGCGTGGGTAGGGGACTGGTGGTCTCCTCTCGCCGGCGACGCATGGCGGACGACGGTGATGCCAAACGCCGGCCAGTGGTTGCTGGTGAGAAGGAGAGAGAGAGCGAGAGCATTTGAGAGAGAGAGGAAGGGGTTCGGGGGTCACGGGTTCTCCTCAGACTCGACTTAGTCCCCACCTTTTCTAATTTCCTTTCTCTTTTTTTTTGGGGGTTTTGTCGCTCAATTAACCGATACATCTAGGTTCTAGTTCCAAACCCATTAGCGATCAGACTAAACTCGTGTTGAAACGTCCTACAACTCACATTTTAATTTAAACTCCGGGAATCGACCAAATAAAAACGAAAATGATTTTAAAAACTCGGGTTAGTATCGATTCAATAAATTTATAAATAAGTAACATCAATAATAACATAAATCATAAAGTCATCATTTTTAATGAAATAATCGTTAAAGACGCACGTAGTTCGCTTAACACCCTTGTTGAAAAATAATTCAAGCGTAGATTCATAAATTTAGCAACTAAAACAGTGGGTCAGCAGTAGAATGAAAGTGCGGCCCTTGCACTCTCCCCCCTTAAAAGAATTTCATCCTCAAAATTACTTACCTAATGGAAGCAGCATGGGATATTTTTCACACATTTCGCCTTCTAATTTCCAAGTTGCTTCTGCCACCTTGTGATGTTTCGATAACACCTTAACACATGAAATGTTTCTATTTCTGGGTTTCTTCTCCTTTTTCTCCAAAATCCGAATGGGTATTTATTCTTAATCATCACCTTGTTTAGCTAGATTCATAACCTTAGATTTCTATCCTTCTTTTTCACAGAAAGCAGTGGTGCTTCTCAGGGTGAAACACTAAGTTGAATTAACCCCTTATCTAGTAACTCCTGTTCTTTTGCCCTTTTCATGTCTCGATGGTAGTATTGAGCATCCATCATGGTTTTTAGCTGCTCCCAGGTTAAAGTTGGTTCACCAGCTCGGGGTTTAATAGTACCCCACCAGAATTCTGCCTTCTTTTCAAACTGGTGGGTTGTTAGGCGCACCTTAGAGCCTTCAGGGCAGTCCATTACCTTGAATAAGTTCTCCATTCTTCTCAGCCATTCCTCATATGCAAGTGGGTCAGTTCCACCACTAAACTTTGGTGGTTTTAGCTTGTTAAATTGACAGATCATTTCCAAGGCAGTTGACTTCGCCACTTGTTCCCTTCGAGGAGGCATTGGCTACATAACTGTTTATGCAAAGTTGCTTAGTTTTATGTATGAAAATAGATTGTTAAAGGCATCCAAAAGCATAGTACAATATTAGATAGCATTCATAATTTTTAAGTATTCGTGTGATCCTACTCTGATCGCACGAACACTTCTTTTTCCTTACTAAAAACACGCATTCACCCTTTACGAAACATGGGGTAATACCCCTGTTCATTTATTCATTTCGAGGGTACACGAAGCTTGGAAGTCATCTAAAAGCTTCTAACGGACTAACGCCTTAGGGAGGAAAGAAACTAGGAGGGTACACTGGCTATGACTTATTTAGACACATTGCACACATTAGCAACTTTAGGATACACATGACTCTAAACATCACCTGAAAAATCTTCCTCAGGAGGGTCTTCTATCACTGGCTCATTCAAGCCTTCAGACTCAACTGGGGCTAGTAGGTCCCACAACATGGAAGTTGGGGAGTACTCCACATCGGGCACGCCATCCACCAGCTCCTTCATTCTCAGCATCGTGGCCTGCCAGCCACGGGGATATTGTGCACCAACGGAATCTATCCAGCGTACCCACATTGTGGCTACGCGTTTGTATCGCTTCGCCTGAGGGTTTTCCATGAACAGAAGCCTCATTTGATGATGTTTGATTTGATTTCTTTCGGCTATTGTGATTGGTAGTTGTTAAACAGCAGCGGGAGCAATTAAAGCCGTATTGACCAGTTGAATGACGGCATCGCTCCTCTCCAAGGGGGTATCTCCTAAAGAATCCACCCGTTCTTCTGCTAATATTAGGAAGTCTACTAGTCCTTCGAAGGTGAACGGTGTGTAAGCTCCCATACATACATGAAATAGACGGAGGATGGAGGTGACTTCACAACATCTTCCTGTCCAAGGCATTGCTCGGATGAACTTGTAAGTCCAGTGGTTTTGAGTGACCCATAGGGGTCTCCACTGGTTACTCCTAACCATTGCTTCCCAAAAGATGACTGCGTTCCACGCAGCCAGCCAGAATGGAAGATACTCCAAATCATCGATGCTAAACACCATCCTACATCACCGCACTGGGTTAGGAAGAAACTACCAAGCACGTATTTGTTTGGGAGTTCTATGCCATGTTTCTAGTTTGTGCACACAAGTATGCAAAGCAAGCACATAGTAAGCTTAAGTAAACACTTTAAAGCACATATTTCACACACTGATATTCCTAAAGTCACATCTAGATGCATACGCAACCTATGGCTCTGATACCACCCAATGTAACACCCCTCTACCTTCCGGGGATGTCACACCGCCAGGATCCCCCGAGGGAGACCCCTAAGGCTGTCGTAACTATTGACTTTCTTAAAGAATTCTACCTAACCCTTAGGGAATTTCTAGAACGAAACTACAAGATTTCCATATGTAATCGTAACATTTGAAAAGTTTGCATTGCAAACTAAAGGGGTGTACTTGTGAGTTTACAACAAAATTCAGCAAAAACTCAAAGTTTCCCATGAGTCACACGCTCAGGGTTGAGGCTTATGCCTTTACAAACACTTATTCGAATAATTTACATAAGTTTACACTACCAGAGCCACTATATGCTCGATTCATGCACTTCTTTAACCAAAACATTAATTCAGGCAGCTTCACAACATTGCATCACAGGTACACCTGTAAGAACGCCAGGCAGTCCTACAACGCAGACAATTCTTTCATTCATTCATCACCTGGGCGGGAAAAGAAAGGAAAGGAAATGGAGCGAGCCACCACATGCTCAGTGGGTGTTCCTCCGCTCCTCAAAACAAAACCTTTACAAGCAAAATTTCTCATAATATTCACTTAACAAGTAGTTAAGTAATACTAACATGGTATTAAGCTACATATCATAGAATGTAGGTTCTTCGCTAGACATTCAAGCATGATAGATTCTTAGTTCGAATAACGTTGGCATGTTATGAACTTGCTTACACCTCTCGTGATTCTAAAGCATAAACATTGGATACACTATCACTTACATACTCAATATGCACTTTTAAACGTCATTACATGATGCACTATGAAAAGCATGGTCACACATACTACTTGAAGTCACATACATCCATGTTTAGAACCCTTTTTCGTTAGGCATGTATAGAAACTTTCCCTTCCTTCTTTGGATTATCAAGCAATATTACTCATACTAACCATGCATCAAGCATTTTTGCATTATCAATCATCATTTTAAGCTATATGGCACCCTCGTAGGCTATTCACATATCAAACATTCATTCATTTGGGAGAGATGCCTTCGTTCATGAAACTTTTAACATACTATAAACTTTCTTTCTCAATTCATGCACTTTGAATTAGACAAATTTGATTTAGAAAAGGATGAGGCCACATGAATTTGCGATCCATATTCAAACATGCCTAAGAATCATTTCATTAAACATTCATTGAAAACTTTCTTTCTTTCATTGAGAGCATTTTCTTAACCTATTGAGGTTCTTGTTCTTTTGAAAGAGATTTCATTTCGTATTGGTCGTACAACGACCCTTATAAACTTTTCACACTTCAGTCCATATGGCCTTTTGAGGCCCGTAAAAACTTTCTTGCCTTTTAAAACACTTGAAATGGCAAGGTGCCAACTGCTTTACTTAATAGGAAAATACATCTGGAATAAGATCATTACAGGGTGCTGATTAGGTGAGATCTATTCTCAAATCCCATAGTGAGACCTAACGCTCACACTAAGCTCTTACTCCCGGGATGGCTACGTATAACATATCGGACCTTTACATTACCCTCATCAGGGTCTTCTAGGGTCTCTTAGTACCAGGACTTATCCCCTAGGCTAGCATCATTCATATCGTATCATATTGTCCGCAGCACATTATCTTAGCCAACTTAAAGCGTATGAGCCATAACGGCTAACAACTTTGTTATTTCTTCTGGTAAAATCACTTATCATATAACTCACACTTTTATAAAAACGTTTTAGGGATTCCCCCGTTCAAGCAGGTTTACCCCCAAATGCTGTTGGTGTAGCTAAAATAGGCCATTGCTTGCTATTAATCATTGCTATCATTAGTTTGAAAACACGACAAATGTTCTTTATCAAATCACCACACTTTCGCATATAATGCATCTTAGGCATATAAAAGGGAAAGGGGATTATGCGTCTCACATTTAAACACTTCATAATCATTTCAACAACACAATGAGCCACACATGGCCACGTAACCCACACGATTGCGGTTAATTCGCAACCCAGGCTCCTCCCTAGCAAGCACCATACCACAAGGACCTTGAACCACTTATAGTTCTTCCTCAAACCATCCAACTACCCTCTCGGTTTCAATTTTACAATCTAGCATCCTAATCATTATGATATACTGAAAAGCGATACATAACTTACGCAACTTACCAATGCTGGACTTACCGATTAAACAACTAACAATTAGCAGAGCGCTGCAACCAACGGTTATAACCATACACATATATACATACATACATATATATATATATATATATATATATATATATATATATATATATATATATATATATATATATATATATATATATATATATATATATATATATGCATATAAGCATTCATACGAACTTAACTTGAAATGGACGTCTAATATGTTAGGTTAGACTAACTAAGCATGAAACATGATTGCATTCATGTATGGCAGTTAGGGGACGCAAACATGCTCAGTTCATCATCCAAATACTATGTCTAAAGCTATTGTATAAGCATAATTCAACTGAATAGACAAGCATTGATTCGGGCATTCATTCATTGACTCTAAGTTACATTTAGCCTATTACATCATTTAAGCATATTACGTTTCACGGCGTTCATCTATCACACCATGGTTACTAAGCCGGCCTAATTATGTCATTCAAGCTTAACATGAGTCTAGTCTCTATTTAAGCATGAAATGATTCACTATTTAGGGTAATATGGTCATTTAGACATAATACGATTCAAGCGTTTTACTAAGCATGCTTATTTATACCATTTAAGCTTAACATAAATCGAATCTCTATTTAAGCATAAAACGATTCACTTATTTCGGCTAACTTGGTCATTTAGGCATAATACGATTCAAGCGTTTTACCAAGCATGCTTATTTATACTGTTTAAGCTTAACATGAATTGAATCACTATTTAAGCATAAAACGATTCACTTACTTAGGCTAATTTGGTCATTTAGGCATAATACTATTCTAAGCTTTCGTTTATCATATCAATGTTACTATTCGAACCCATGCAGGTCATTTAGACATAATGTGCTTTTAGGCATTCGTTTACCATGTTGATGTTACTATTCGAGTCGACTTTTCAAACATGCATTAACTAAATATATTAAACTTGATTCCAAACATGCATAGCTTACTTTTTACCAAACTTTCAGGCTCGTGTTAACTGAATGTACTAAAATCAATTCTAAGCATTCATATTTTGTTTCGGAACTATTATTAGGCATGAGCTAACTAAACATGCTTGAATCGATTATAAACAGGCATAGTTCATTTCGAAGCCATTTTTAAGCATTAACTAACTGAACTAACATGCATTGATTCGAAGCGTCATTCGTTGTCTCGACATTGCATTCCAAGCCTATTTAAGTCATTTTAGCATAATATGATTTAAGTTACTTTCAAGCAGTGATTTTGCATATAAATCGATTCGAACCTACTCAGGTATAGCTGAAACACAACTACAGCCTATAAACGGATTCCATGCATTTGTAAGTTGAAATTAAAAACTGATTCGAGACATGCATAGCTAACGGCAGCAAGCGACACCCTAGGTATACAATCCGATTGGCCATAAACGGGTATGAAATCATCAGGTAACACATTTTCATTCAATTCTTGACATTTCTAACTACTTTAGCTAACCCTAACCTGACATGCAACATCAATCTGCTGAAAACGTTTTTGAAAATAATAATAGCTTAGCAGGAGAGAAACACTTACTTGGATTAGCCTAATTTCAACTCAAACACCAACAATTGCACACTCTAATCTGCAGAACCCGAACCCTAGCCTGAATGCTTGAAAAACGCAGACCTTAGCTCCCGATTTGGTTGCATTTGAAGGTGATTTGGGTCGAATTCGACCCCCAAATATATAAGGGAGGTCGTTTGTGGTGTGGGTGGCCGGATTCTGGCACGTAGGTGGTGGTTTTCGGGCAGTAGACGCGTGGTTTTCTGGGTGGTTTGGCCGTGCAAAGTGGGAGAAGGGGAGTGGTGTGGGGGACGGTCGGCGATGCGTGGGTAGGGGACCAGTGGTCTTCTCTCGCCGGCGATGCGTGGCAGACAACGGTGACGCCAGACGCCAGCCAGTGGTTGTCGGTGAGAGGGAGAGAGAGAGCGAGAGAGTGAGCATTTGAGAGAGAGAGGAAAGGGGTCGGGGGTCATGGGTTCTCCTCAGACCCGACTTAGTCCCCCCCTTTCTAATTTCCTTTCTCTTTTTTTTTGTTTTGTGGCTTAATTAACCGATACAGCTAGGTTCTAGTTCCAAACCCGTTAGCAATCAGACTAAACTCGAATTGAAACGTCCTACAACTCACATTTTAATTTAAACTCCGGGGATTAACCAAATAAAACGAAAACGATTTTAAAAACTCGGGTTAGCATCAATTCAATAAATTTATAAATAAGTAACATCAATAATAACATAAATCGTAAAGTCATCATTTTTAATGGAATTAATCGTTAAAGACGTACGCAGTTCACTTAACACCCTTGTTGAAAAATAATTCAAACGTAGATTCATAAATTTAGCAACTACAATAGTTGGTCAGCAGTAGAATGAAAGTGCAGCCCTTACATCAAATGAACAGTATGCTCATCTCTGTCGTTGGAGTATTTCAAGATATCTTTTATAAATACCACCATAACTTGTTTACATATGGTCTGAAGCTTTATCCATATGATCCATAAAAGGCCGCAGGGCCATTGATTAGGCCAAAAGGCATTGCAGTGAATTCATAATGACCCAAACATGATCCTCAATGTAGTGTTGGGGTTGGTTTGAGGTTTAAACCG
The DNA here is from genome assembly GCA_029747015.1 of Carnegiea gigantea. Taxonomy (NCBI): domain Eukaryota; kingdom Viridiplantae; phylum Streptophyta; class Magnoliopsida; order Caryophyllales; family Cactaceae; genus Carnegiea; species Carnegiea gigantea. Next base: position 16,092 of record JAKOGI010001251.1, on the reverse strand, counting down.
AAGTTGACGGTACCTTAACCGCAAATCAATCTTGGAAAAGGCTCTTATTCTTTGTAGTTGATTAAATAAGTCAACTACTTGGGGCAATAGGTATTTGTTTTTGATGGTAATCTTATTCAGCTCTCTGTAATCAATACATGACCACAAGGTTCCACTCTTCTTCTTTACAAATAGAACTGGGCTCCCCATGGTGGCACACTTGGATGGTCTGATAAATTCCTTCTGTGATAACTCCTCTAACTGAATCTTCAGTTCTTTAAGCTCAATTGGGGCCATATGATATGGGGTTTTGGAGATATATTAGACACCAGGGATTAATTCAATCTCAAAATCGCTTTTTCTTTAATGGGCGGTCCTGGTAACTTTTGCAGAAAACATCTCTAAATTCACAAACTATAGGGATATCGTCTGCTTTTTCTTCCTTTGGTTGAACCTTAGTAGCATAATACCAATACACAACATATCCTTGACATAAGAGCTTACTTGTTTTCGTGACAAAATTTAAAGGACAGATTTTTCCTCTCTTTGCCCACGAAATATGTTTTTCTCCCCTGTTCATCATTTGAAATAACTTTAGGGTCCTAACAGTCTATCTTGACCTTATAAGTACACAACCAGCTCATTTCCAGAGTAATATCAAAGTCTAACAAGTCAAATGGAATCAGAACTCTAGGGAATACTATCCCACCAATAGTAATTGGGACAAATTTATAAGAGATAGGACACGAAACTCTAGAGTTATTGGATAACTTGATTCCGTAATTGGTTTCTGCCTCCTTCTTCTCAAGGTTCACTTGCATGGCAGATCGTGTAAATATAAATGAATGAGTGGCAACTGAATCAATCAATATATAAAATGGCTTTGAAATTGAAAGAGAGTTCCCGTAACTACTGTACCAAAGGTGGCGGCTTCTTTCGTACTCAACATATAAGCCCTTTCTATAGCTGTGGGCCTTGAAGGTGAGAGCCCTTGTCTACAGCCTTCAATCTTTAGGAACAGGTAGCAATGAGGTGCTCTGGACTAACACACCACGTGCATTTATTAGTTCCCACTTGGTAATCCGAAACGGTGCAGTTAGTTCTTCCACAAATCTGCTCCAAGTGAAGTCAGGCCTTAGAGCTTATTCTAAACAGTGTTCCACCAAATATTGGCTTCACCAGTTAGATAAAATATTCTAATGTTCACTTTTTTATCCCCTGGAACCTCTATTATAGTGAAAATTTTCTCCACTCCTCGAATCCATTCTTAAGGTTCCACTGTGTCATACTTTCCACTCTAGAGTTCTGTAGTATGAATCAGCTGAGGATATCTTTCCAAGGGGTAGTAACCCATCAACATTTCTCACTGACGCAATCCAAATGCATGGCAAAGATTTTGATTGTCAAACTTAAGCTTTATATAAGTGATCTTCAATAGAAAACTAAGGTTGAATCAGCCAAAAAGGGTAGACACGTTGCGTTCCCCTTAGCAATAGATTCCATAAGTTGGACAACAATCAACCACTATACAAACCGTAGTTAAGATCTACCTTCTGTTCAGGCGTGCTATAAAATTATCATCTATTGTCATGGTTGCAACCCAATCATAATCCAGCTACTAGCGGCAATTGGGGTCTAAAAACAGGAAAAAGTGATCAGAACTGATGAAGAGATGACATGAGAGTGAATGATGATGCAACTGGATGGGGAGTTGCCATGAAGACAAAAAGATGAAGCCCCTAGTCAAAGTGAAGAGTATCCAACAGTTGATAATCGAATAAGAACAATGGTAAATGGCATGTTATCAGAAAGTATAGTGAAATATTTTTAAGAGTAATGTCTACTTCACGGATGGAGGTGGAGTCAATGGACTGCTTGCAAAAGTTTGGGCAATTTAAGCAAGTCTTGAATTGCAATGGATCGAAGCAAAATATCTCTCTAAAGTATCATTGATTTCTCTTATATGGAATCGTCCATAGTTCATAGTTTCAATATGGAATCGTCGATAGTTAATGGTTTTAAAACTTATGTACCATAGAACAAGCCTCTCCAAAATCCTATAATTTAGGGGATATTACATTAAAAACCCCCATATAGCTCACTTAGGTGAAATTCATGAGTTACAGAAGAAAATATCTACGATCAATGAAGCATATTGAAGTAATTGCCACTTAGATCCAAGAAATGCGCAAAATGACACCCATATGATGAGGAAATATAAGCTTAAAGTTGTACGTATCCATTGACTTGAATAGTTTGTACTATCAGACTTCTAGGCTGAATTTCATTGACCACTGGCCTCCAAATGTGTTACAACATGGGTTAATGGAAAGCTTAATTTCTATACTCTGACATAGACTAACTAAAACACCTCTATCTAATGGAATGTATAGGCTGCAAGTGGGATAAACTCAGACCTCGTGCACTAGAATTCTGACCAGTTTGCAGACTTGGACTTGCCTGGCAATTTTGAACGACCAAATGACCTCCAATCCATTTGAAATGTACTTCACATGCAAGATATCTCCATAACCATAAAGTGAGGATAGAAAACCCCTAGATAAATCATGCTAATCATGGATAAAAGTTACCTCAAAGTTGGACCTTGTGCACTGATCAAAACTGCCAAGTTGATTGAACTTGTGTATTCTGCCTATATTTAGTTTTCTCTATGCATTTAACCTTAAAAAAATGACTCAAGGGCCCTTTATAGGATACATCTGTAATAGCCCCCAACCCTAGGGCTAGGAGTGTTAGTGATTCTTAAATTCCTAGGACGAAATGGGTAGAGTTTCACCTATAAACTGACCTTTTTTCAGGCTTTAAGCCTTACATCAAATCCCCTGCATTGACTAGAAGTACAAAAGGATATCAAATCAAGCTCAATAGCTACACACTGGAGACCAGAGCTCTACAGGTCACATGCCTGGGGTACAAGAGTTTACATCCCAAAAATAAACAATTTCAGCTAAAAGGGTAACATACCATTCAAATGGGTGGCTCATATGGCCATACTGAGCGACTTCTGGACAATATGGCCATACTTACCTAAATGTATTGGAGGCACCTTTAACTTATTGTTCAAAATCACCCTCGAATCTGATGCTTGAGATCAAACTATATACATATTATATGGATCCATCTGACAAAGAAGAATATACAAGTAGAATATGTGGGAGATAAGCAGACATGACTATTGTCACAAATCTCCAATGATATCATAATACTCCCCCAATAATCAATTTTCTCGGTCTCCTAACGGTATTGTCCATACTCCATATCCTATCAAGAAAATCTCAACCTGGCTCTGATACCAAGTCTGTAGCGCCTCTAAATTAAACATGTTTCACTGCTTGTATTTTTCTTAATAAATTCCTTAATTATAATCTAGACAACCCAATGATAGGGACATTATCGCCATGCAAAAGGACAAGGCTTGAAAAATGAGTGTTATAAATAACACAGTTAAGCATAGCTTCAATCACATATATAATCAACTGTTAACCAATATAAGGTTTTTACACTATAGTAAAAACAATTTACCATGTAATCTGCATCTTCATCCACTGAAGATTTCAATATACAGCTTTAAAAATATGTGCACACTGTATCA
>JAKOGI010001251.1:0-7500 GCA_029747015.1 Carnegiea gigantea | reverse complement strand
AATGAGTTTGACTCAGATGACTTCAAGAAACTGGAGAAAAACGCAAGGGCCAAGACATCGCTACACTTTGGCCTTGAACCGGACGAGTACACTCATATCTCAGAGTGTGAATCGGCAAAGGAGATATGGAATGCTCTTCGCGTGGCTCATGAAGGAACCAACCAAGTCAAATAGTCCAGGATCGAGCTGCTGATAAGAAAGTACGAACTGTTCGAAATGAGTGACAAAGAGACAGTGATGGATATGTATACACGTTTGACCCACATCACTAATGAGTTAAAATCCTTGGAAAAATCCTTTATCACCGAGAAATTGATAAGGAAGATCGTACGGTTTTTGCCTCATTTGCAGGAAACGAAAGTTACAGCCATCCAGAAAGCAAAGAAGATGGACGAAATCTCTTTAGATGAGCTCATTGGGAACCGTCAAACTTATGAGTTAAGGAAAAACTCCAAAATGAAAGAGGAAATAAAGAAAGATCGAGGCCTTGCCCTAAAAGCCATGGGAAGTGATGATTCAGACTTGAATGAGCAAGAAATGGTCCGGGTAACTCGTAAGTTAAAGAAAATCTTCAAGAAGGTTGGAAAGAGCATCAAGAAGGGGAGTACCAGCAAAGCAAGGAACAGCGACCAAGACCAAGCCTCCGGGTGTTTCAGATGTGGAAAGCATGACCACATTGTAAAATATTGCCTTATGCAGAAGGAAGAACATGCATCAGAACAGTTCCGAAGCTACGGAAAGAAGCCACAGCTTAGTAGTTCTGCCAAGCGGTTCACTAAAACTATAGTGGCAGCATGGGGTGAAACTTCAGAAGAAGAGGATAGCTCTCAAGATAAAGCTGCTGCACTGGCGCTTATGGCCAGAAGCGAATCCAAAGTTGACTTAGAATCGGATGAGAGCATGTCCCAATTCAAGGAAAAGGTACGTGGTCTTAACAAAGCAAAAATTCTGAAATTATTATTTTCCTTAATGGATGAATGTGAGGCAATAAGTACTGAGAATTGTATGCTTAAAGATACTTGCTCTAAGTTAAAACGGGATGTCCGAATGCTTGAAAAAACCATACAAGAACTTGAGCAAGCAAATGAGATTCTCACGTCTGAACAAGATAAAAAAACTTTTGCCTTAAGCAGGGATGTTGACATGCTAAAAGAGCTAATGAACAAGAGAGATAAAAAAAAAACTTTTGCCTTAAGTAGGGACGTTGACATGCTAAAAGAGCTAATAAACAAGAGAGAAGAAGTGTTTAACACTGATCTCTCAAAGTTGGAAGAAGAGTCCCGAGAAGTAGAACTTAAGAGAGAATTATTGGTGAGTGAAAACAATCAGTTGCTTAAAAAGGTTCATAAAGCCGAATCTGACCTCGTTCAGAATAGGCGCAGGAACATTTCCTCAAAAGCACTCAGGATAGAAACCCTGATAAATGAAAACAGTCAGTTGCTTAAAAAGCTCCATAAGGCCGAATCTGATCTTGTTCAGAACAGACCCTGGAATAGTTCCTTAGAAGCACTTAATTCGTTAAACACTCACCATAGTCGTAATAAAAAGGGACTAGGATTTGTGAGTAGGCGTATCACCAGACCAGTTAACAAAAATATGTTAGACTTCAAGAAAATATAATATGTTTTCACTGTGGAAAAACTGGTCATTATCGCTATGCCTGTCCTTTGAGAAAAAGAGGCATGGAGAGAAACTCATTGTATGTTAAACAAGTATGGATTAGAAAAGATGACTTAACCTCCATGTCAAAGAAAATGGGGCCTAAGTGGATCTAGGTTCCCAAGATAAATACTTAGCTGTTTTGCAGGCTAAAGTGAGAGGAGGCAATCAACTATGGTTCTTGGATAGTGGTTGCTCAAGGTACATGACGGGAGACAAATCAAACTTCCTCTCACCTACAGCCTTTGATGGAGGGAGAGTGGCATTTGGAAACGGCAAGTCTGGGAAAATTGTTGGTGTAGGTAAGATAGGTAAATCACTCTTTTACTCTATTGATAATGTGTACATCGTTGACGGGTTACAACATAATTTGCTAAGTGTGTCCCAACTATGTGATAGAGGTAATCACGTGGGTTTCTCTTTGGATCAATACTTGATTACCAATATCAAATTTGGAGATGTTGTGTTGAGGGGGAAGTGACACAACAATGTGCATAAAGTGTGTGTTCTTTCACTTTCCTAAAATCATTTGACTTGTTTAAGTGCTCTTGATGACGATGTTATACTTTGGCACAATAGGATAGGTCATGCACGCCTTTCTGTTTTAAGTAAACTTGTTTCTACGGACCTAGTAGTCGGATTACCTTCCATCAAGTACAATGATGATAAGGTGTGCAATGCTTATGCTAGAGGAAAGTAAGTTAGAGCTTCTTACAAGTCAAAGGATTGTGTTAGTACTTCCCGACCTCTTGAACTACTACATGCTGATTTGTATAGTCCTATGAGGATAACAAGTAGAGGAGGGAAGAGGTATGTATTGTTTGATGAGACTAACTCTATGGTTGAGCATAATGCATAGGAAAAAGAGTTTGAACTTGGTCTTGCAAGGAAAGACCTCTCGCTCACTCAAAGCTCCATAGTTGACAAAGGTAAGGCGCTTGAAGGTGAACCAAGTTCTGGAACTGATAATTTGGAAGGTGGGCAGGGAGCAAACCAGTCAGGGGAAAGCATTGCTGAATATGAACAGAACTGGCCCACTCAACCCAACTATTCCCAAACTGATATGGAAACATGCGCCAGAACAGTTCCAGAACCTATTTCACCAAGTACCCAGGAGAGATTGGTAAGTGTATCTATGGATCCATTTATTCCCTGACCTTGGAAGCACCAGAGCTCGTACCCCTTAACTAGATCATGTCTGACATTAATACAGGGGTGCAAACCAGATCCAAATTCAGAAACTTATATGCTTTCTATGCTTTTTTATCTAACATTAAGCCAAAGAATGTTTATGAAGCCCTTGCAGATTCTGACCAGGTTACTGCTATGCAAGAAGAGCTTCATCAGTTGGAAAGAAACAAGGTTTAACACCTTGAACCAAGGCCTAAGGACAGATCAATAATTAGCACCAAGTGAGTGTTCAAGAACAAACTGGATGAGTTTGGAACAGTCACTTGGAACAAGTCTGGGTTGGTGGTTCAGGGTTACAACCAAGAAGAGGGGATCGATTATGAGGAAATATTTACACCTATTGACCTCGAACTTAGCTTTATGGTATCCTCGAGGGTCCAATTTTGATCTCATTAGGTATGCGGATGTTGATTATGCTGGGTTCTTGGTTGATAGAAAAAGCACCTCAGGTATGCCTCATTTTCTTAGGCCCTGTTTGGACTCTTGGGCAACCAAGAAACAACACTCCGTTGCCATGTCCACAGCAGAAGCCGAGTATGTGGCAGCAGCTTCTTGTTGTGCGCAATTGTTGTAGATAAGGCAACAACTCAAGGACTTTTCTATTGACACAGAATGCATTCCTATATTTTATGATAAACAAGTGCAATTAACATTGCTAAAAACCCATATTAGCATAAAAGGACTAAGTATATTGACATACGTCATCATTTTTTGAGAGATAATGTTCAAAATGGCTTAATTTCAATGAATTTTTGTGCCACTGCTAAGCAAATTATTGATATCTTTACCAAGGCACTGAGTAGCGAGTAGTTTGAGAGGAATAGAATTAAATTGGAAATGATCAAAAGAACTTGAGCATGCATATTTAACCCCAATGATTGACTAGTTAAGGGTTTTAGGCCAAATAAATTGCTACAATGGATGCATTCAATTTTTGTGCTTTTACTGGCATATGTGTGGAATGTAAGATGCTGACACTCGTTGGGGTCTAATAATATTGCCCTTAGTGTCCTGAGACACCGAACTTTTAACAGTAAGAACAGGCTTTAGAAACAGACCTGACCACTGTTTGTATCATGTGCTGACCAAGTGGCGTTATTAAAGGAATGTTGGAAACCAAAATTTCCTTTTTCATTACACCTAACCTATAATTTATACCATACCTAGTGTAATGGTATGCTGCATGCAAAACATTCTTTCTCTAAGAAGGGCCGAAATAAACTCTCCCATAAACTCCCGTAATTTTCAGGCCACTCATGATCACCATTAAATCCCTCCACTCTCTCTCTCTCCATAATCTGTCTATCTCTCTCTCTCCTCTCTCTCTCTCTCTCAAAGACCCGATTTCCCTCTCCTTCTTTAAGCCCCTTCAAAACCCTAACTCTATAGCACCTCAAATCCTCAAATCCTCACAATGGCAAGAACTCGTGGTGGTCAAGCATCCTCCAGGCGCAAGGCTTCTCACCTAAGATTACTATGAGACCAACTATCAAGAAAAAGGTACAGAATTGGGATGAGTTCTGAGGGAACATCACCTGCACCTTCATTGCCACAAATGATGTTGATTGGTATGGAAAAACACTCCCTCACTTTCTTTTTCGATAACTCCCTCTATTTTTGGGTTGTTGAAGAGCTTGGACTTAAGATCAGTAGACTTGAACCCTAACATGGTACCTTTCGTACACCCAATTGTGGGTTGGGAGATTGTGGTGTATGACCTGGTTGTGGCTGAGTCCAGATTAAGGGGGAATGAGGTCGAATTAGTTGGGGAGTCAAAGGACTATGATGTTGAGCATGTTGATAATGAATTTGTTGTTAAAGATGCTGAGGATAGTGATGAGGATGAACCAAATTAACTTGCCTGCAATTATGATTAGCCATATTGGGAGAATTGCCAACACGTCCAAGGATTATGACATGGGGTATGAGTTCTTACTGACGTCAGTGTTTGAAAAGCTTGAGATTCCCTTGCAGAAGAGAATAGGCTTTCAGGTCAGTGATGAGATTGGCAGCAGTACATTGATTGGGTGTGGTCTCAAAGTGACAAAAGGTGGCAGTGCAACTTCAGAATAGGGGCTGTAAGCACCACTTGGACCTATTCCCAGTGAAGCCTCCACATCCAGCACTCTCATAATTGAAACACTATTGCAAGACTAGATTACATTGAAGGGGGGAGATAGCTGAAGCAAAGTAAACGCTTATAGAGGAAAAGGCTCTCAATGCCAAACGTCACGAGGATCTGCTGAGTGCCCTTCTTGCCCTTACAGCCAAATTCCCTCATCCACCTTCCTCTACTAAACCTGTTCCTTTCCCTGTTTGCAACACTATTTTTCAAACATTTTGTTATGAATGTGACTACTAATGGTTTATGGCTGTTTTTTGATAGTTAATGCATTTATGCTATAATTTTGCTCGTTATATGTGTTATTTGTTTGTGCGTGACTCAGATGGCCAATATCATTACTGTACCGTATACTTGAGTGTATCGCTGTTACTTCCCGCATTACCGCTTTGGTGGTGATTGCATCTACACTGGATTTCAACTCCCAGCCTCCTCACCCTTTTCGATGATGTGAAAAGGGGGAAGATGAGTATGACCTTGTTTCGATTGGTTTGCCTAGTTTAAGTTGACCTCTTAACTCTTACTTTCTCTCTAGTGTGAGGGTGGATAACTATTTTGGCACTAATGTATTTTTGCCCGGTCTTACTATTAATTGTCCTTGATGACTTACGGTCATTTGGTTTGTCATTATCAAAAAGGGTGAACTTGTTGACCCAATTAATGTGTAAGGTTTTGATGATAACAATCCAAATGGACCAGCCAATATGTTGTGCTTAAGTTGTGTGTCGAGACAGGATCCAAAAATACTTGGAGCGGTTTAAATGAGCGTGGAGCATTAAAGTCGATACACGTACAAGGAGCCCAGCTGATAACAAAAGTCTGAGAACATTGCCTCAGAACAGTTCTGAGCACAGAGCATAGAGCATCACATGAAACATCAAAATCATATTCAAGGAGTTCAGTTGATAACAAGAGTCTTAGGTTTAGCATTGGTTTTATTCTCTTTAGATTCTTGTTAATATGCCAATTAGAAGGTCTCTGATTTAGCATTCACTTTGAAAGGTTTTTGATAACTCAAAATACTGTCTCAAAACAGGTCCAAGAGGCCCGGTCTACAATGTTTTGAGGCTGGAAATAAAAATTCGAATTTCAACATTTTTCTTAAAAGGATTTTGGACTGACGTTTTTCAGGAAACAATTGGAATTAATTTATGTCAGTTAAAATCTAAAACTATTTCTTCCCTTATTTAAGAGGCAATATATTTTCCAAATATTTGGTGAAAAGATTTAATCCTATCTCGCTTAAGAAAAAATATCTTTCCTAAATATTTGATGTTATTTCCTAAGGAAAAAATATCCTCCAAATATTTGATCATATCCTATAAGGAAGATTGGTAACTCTCAGATTAGGGAATGGCTAAGAAAAGTGGAGATTGCTCTCATTCTTGCACGGTAAGCACACTTATCCCACTATTTAAGCGGCCGATTCCCTCAACTTTTCTCAGGGTTTTTCAAAATTTTCAAGTGCGAAAATGGCTTTTCTGAGTCTGAATTTTTCTGTGAGAAAAGCCTTCAACAAGAGTGCTTAATCGAGTCCTCATTATTGGCATAATAGGAGTTGTATTGCACCTTACACTCAACTTATTTAGAAGCATTCAAGTAAGGTGTTCTTTATCTCTTTTCCGTCATCGTGATAAGAGGTTGTCCAAGTCCTGGTAGGCGTTAGACGTTGTGTCTGTAGGGGACGTGTGAACGTTGTGTCCATGAGCATTTGTCCAAGTCTTGGGAGACTTTGGATGTGTGTTTGTAAGGAGAGTCTTGGGCAGACTAAGTTATGTATGTTACGGTTGTAACGCGTTTGGCCCGTTTAGGGAAAATGTTGTTGAAATCTTATAGTGGTAAGTCATGATTTTTACATCTCAGTTGGGCCAGGGGTGGTTTTCTGCGTAAAAACATTATGTCTCCTTTACTGTTTTCACAATTATACTTGTTTCTGCTTTACTGCAAATACGCATTCCAAACAGTTCTGACGAGTGTTTTGAGAAAGCCGAAAAAACTGGTAGACATGATTCACCGCCCATCTTGCATCCTTGTGCGAATAAATCTGACATATATATATATATATCTATATATCTATCTATATATATACATATATATATATATATATATATATATATATATATATATATATATATATATATATATATATATACATACAACATATATATATATACGTACATAAATCTATATATATATATATATATATATATATATATATATATATATATATATATATATATATATATGCGCATATATACATATATATATATACACACACACACGCACTCATATATATACATGCATGTACATACAAACACACGCACATATATATACACACACACACACACACACACATATATATAAGTGTGTGTGCGTGCACGTGTGTGTGTGCACGCGCGTGTGTGTATAGATATATATATGTACATATACAAATATATATATATATATATATACACACACACACACACACAAATACATATATATATGTGTGTGTGTGTGTATATATATGTATATATATGCACACACAC